>APFE030263097.1:38985-57223 GCA_000404065.3 Pinus taeda | reverse complement strand
CCCCCCCCCCCTCTCAGTATTATTGTTAACACCTCCTTACAGTGATTAAAGTTGGGAAATTGCAAATCGAATTCATAATACATCTTCTCATTCTTCTTCCATTTTTCACAATTCAGATTCAATGGAAATTCCAAATTGGCTCATGGAGCCTATGGTAAAGACTAACTCCTCCATTCCACAAGATGATGTTACTGTTCATAATTTTAGTCTCAAATTTGATTTGGAATTTTGTTATCCTCTATCATCTACATGACATGACTCTTTGTACCATGATCTGCTTGAGCAAACTGTTCCCCCAGTTAGTATTTCACGCTCTCTTGATCTTTGTGTTGCTGGTTCAAATTGTGATCAGATACAAGGAAGTCACATTACACAGGTAGGGGAGAAGGAAGGAGAATATGTTTTCAATGTTTCTTCTATTTTTTCAAAATCATCCACATGAAGATGACGTGCTTCCATTATTGGATGGTTTTCAAGATGCTAATTTTGATAGTGAATCAAATGTAATCAATTCTTTCGATCAATCCGTAGCCTTGGGAAACAATCACTCCAATGATTATGAATCTATTGATGTATGCAATAACTAATTCCTAGGTGTATCAACTGATATTTTGGTTTCTCATGAAGATTTTACTTTAGATCCAAAATATGCTTCGGTTAAAGATGACGTGCTTATCAAAAATTCCTCTTCATCTCACTATCCCTTGTGCTCTACTGTCTACGATGCATCTACTTGTGATGGAGATAGTCCATTCTCTTTAAGTTCTTCATTTGGTGAGTTAACTCCTCAACCAACACAAAGAAGTGATATTATCCATGATGAAAGTGAAAATAATCAAATCATTGAGTACTCTTTCCATTCCTCATTATCTCTTCTCTTGCATGAAGACAACTCTTCAATTCATCTTGCTCATGAAATTTATACGAGTCATAATATTTCATATTTGTGATTAGAAGAATGTCTCAACTTGAGCAATCTGGTTGATGGAGTTGAGAAATTTGATCAAATCAATGGCAGAGATGGCTTCCATCTAGTGAGTAGTGGTCTTATTGAAACTAGTAGTAGCACTTATTTTCACACCATGCACAATCTAGTTCAATCTTCAAAATGCAATTTTATGGTCCTTAAAAGTTCCAAGACCTATCAGGGAGTCAAGGCACTTTAACTTCCATTGATGGTTATGTCAAGATCTTGCGACTCTGGTAAGCCCCACGAACTATGTTAGATTTGGGTTTTCCCGTAAAATCCTTCTCTTTGCATGGTGTCACTTGATGAAAATTTATTTTTGAAAAATGTTTGGTATTATAGGTATGATCTTTCAGATTTTCAAGATTTTATTTATGACCTGATTCAAGAATCAGTTTCAGTTCATTCATCTTCATGAAAATCTCTCGCATCAAACTCAGGTTTGGGATGTGTATCTCTTAGAGAGTCATGAAATTATGAAGTTGATCATTGGAAGGACTATCTTTGGCTAAAGTAATCATGCTTATTGAATTCATTCCTTAATAGCTAGTTCCTGGTTCTTGCGAATGTTATATTACAAATCTTTCCCTTCATCACACCTGATATCCTCTTGAGTGATAATGAATGCACGCTTTATCACACGAATCAAGCTCTTCTCTGTTCACCATGCCCTGACTAGTCTCATGTATTTGTTCTACTTTCATCCCTTTTAAATTCTTTTTATGATTACGATGCTTGTATAGTTTGTCACCAATTACAGGAAAATCGTTTGTCACATTTGACTTGTGAGGAACTTGGTTCAATTATTCAGAGAATTCACAGAGCTGTCCAAATTGATTTATCTTAGTTAATTATAAACTTGGAATATGATGTGTTAACCAACCCATCTGATCATTATTCTATGTCTAATGACTGTCATTTATCTTATCACTTTTCCATCAGCATATCTAATGACAGTTGTTTTATATCCTTCAATCTTCATCATTCAATATCTCACTATTCAGTTTTTTTCAAGTAGTTAAGGCACTTCAACCTTCGGTTATGGTCATGTCAGGTCTTCACTATCTCAACATGACTGTTGAATATAATAAGATATATTTTCCCTCATAATATTCCAATCATAATCCCCTACCTCTAATTGACAATTCATCATTTCAAAGATTTCAGGGTTTTCAAGAGGATCATCATGAATTTTACAATCCAATCACTGAATGGTTAGAACAATCTTACTTGGCAATCTCTGTCACAAATAACAAGTTTCAACCTTTCCTCACACTTGCTAAGGGGTTTGGTGCATATGGAGACACATCCACAAATTTTTTTTGAGGTTTGTCGAATGATGGTTCTTTTTGAAAGTGTAAGAATGTGAATTGGATGAAAGTAGTGGTTGTGACACACCTTTCTACCCACATGTAAGACATTCCTTTTGTTGTGAAAATTATTCAAGCCCTCATCTTTTCTATTGCACATTGCTTTATATATATTTTAATCAATCGTATCTTTTTTATTGCAGGCTTGGAACAATTACAGTAGCTACATTGGAAATTTCATTATGCACAAACCCAAGCTTCTAGTTGTCAGGTTAGGAGTAGGATTAGTTACATCCTTGTTTTCCTTCTCTTGCAGCCATCCTGTGTTGTTCTCTTTAGTCTCTCTTGTCTTTTCTTACTTTTCTCTTGCATTATTCTTTGATTTAGCTTAGTTTTATTATCTTCTAGTTTTGTTCCTTATTATGTGTTGTCTTTCCTTTCGTTTTGTGAGAATGTGCATGAATATTATACGTTGGCTCAGAAAGGAAAGTGGAAAAATAAAAAAGGACTTTGTAACACTGCAACATTTGGCTAACTCTCTGGCCTTATTCCTTGGCTGGGTTACATATTTTGGTCGATGATGTTTTGACAAAAAATATGATTCTTGTGTTAAGAAATCCTTTTGTTGAACCATGACTTCCATGTCTAGTATGGAAACCTCATGCCTGCACTCAAATTTTTATGTTTTAGTGTTTTCAAGCTGATCCAATCAAGTAGAGAAGGACAAGGGGAAATATAAATGAGCAAACCAATATCACATGTCATATATATGCTTCTCTGAATGGATAACCTATTCTTCTCTCAATAATTTAGGATCCCTATTCCACCCATGAAATAAATAAGTGATGATGCACAATCCTATATAAATAAATAAATAAAGGTGAAAGAAGAGAAATGATTCCTTCACAGAGAGGCAAAGAAAGCAACTCTGCCAGGGCACTATCCAGGTTCGCTGGAAGTGGAGCGATGTTTGTGTCCCTGAAGTGACTTCGATTGGGTACTGTCTAGGCCTGCTCAAAGCAAAGCAACACCAGAGATGAAAAACTACACTCTGAAAATCTAAAGCTCATGAACTTTAGTACCCTATCTTGATTTGAAACATTGTGTGATCGCTAATCTTATGTTCATGTTTAAACAAGTAAAGTAATGAAGGGGACTATGTTTATGCATGGGGTAAGTGGGGAAGCCATGATAATCTAAATGATGAATCAATACTTCCTGAATAACTAGACTTTGCACGAAAGAATTTACCAAGGTAGAGAAGCTGGAATTCTACGAGTGTGTTGCCAAGTGTTGTAGCTGCTATAACGCTCTCCAAAATTTTGGCTCACTCAATTTCAAAGCCTTCCTTGGTCTTGCACATTGTTTTCGCAAACATTGAAACTCATTTCATGTACTTTCTTGAATTGTTTTGCCCCCCTTTGCAAGTTGGATAAACTGTCATCTTTTTGCATGATTGGCTATCACACAATGTGTAGAAGCATGTTCTGATGGTTTCAAGGGTCTATATTTGTGTATATGAGTTTTTATAACTATGTAAACATCTTTCACACTCATTCACAAAGTTTTAAGCTCTATCCCACAAGTGTCGTCACGGTCGTCCCAAAGTCTATATTAAGTGTCGCACTTGTCGTAACTGGTCATAAATTTTTCACACAAAGGGAAATGCATTGTTCATGTGCCATGGATGATTTATGTTGTTTTATAATCAAGTATTCTAAGTTTTAGATCACAGTCAAAGCCTTATCATTGTTTACATCAATCTCATCAGTCTCACACTTAGCTATTTATGAGAAGGCTTCTCGACCAAGAAATCTTCCTTTAACCGACCTCCCTGAATCACACACTATGCAATTTCAGTCCTCTATCTATTAAATTTCCCCTTGTCACTACACAATGCATAGTTCCTACCTCCCAGGACTACTGTACTGCACATTTTCTAGGCTCAAGCTCTGACCTTGGCCTCTAGAATTGCGCAATCCTTTCTCTTAGCTTGACCATAATTGTGCACTACAAAATGACAAGCCTAAAACACATATCATGACCCTTTGAACTACGTAGTTGCACAGTTTCCTAGCCTTTCTTATCTCTTGGAACTGTGCAATATGTCCTCTCATTGTCCACCCCCTCAGCCTGTCTCACTAGCTCCCATAACTATGCAGTTTTCTCCCTCAGTCTAGCCCAAACTGCGTGTTGCATAGTCTCAGGGCTCAAGCCTCACCTATGGATTCTTGAACTGCATAATCACTAAGCCCTCTCTCCCAAACTGCCACCTCGTTCCCACTCAGTTAATGGATCAGAATGCACCATATTAGAATAGGGGGTTTTCAAACTGATGTCATCTCGTCATGAGTGAATTTCAGATACAAGTACCTTTCCATGCTACGGAAAGATGGTGAAGAAAGAGATGAAGGAGGGAAAAATGATGAAAAAGACTCTTTTAGCTGAACATGCAAGTTGATCAATCACAAGAAATTAAAGGGCATCAGTTTGCGATCACAACTCAAGAATTAATATCATTGAAAATTCCCTATCACCAAGTCATAAGGAGGAGGAAGAAGAAGAACATGTACCATCTGTTCAAGAAGACATAAATAAAGAATAAACAAGAAGGACAACTTGGCACTGTCACATCATCATGCAATCCATGTCATCAGTGTCATGTCATGTCTTGTGACAAGTCATCATATGCCACATCATTATTGTGGATTATGTAATTATCTATTCAAAATGTATTGTAAAGTGGAAGTCCAAAGGACACACATGGAATATCAAGAGTCATGTAAGTCAAAAAGTCATAGGAAGTCAAACAATCATGAGGTTAGTCAAAGAGTCACAAGGAGGGTGAAGCATCACCCCTTGGTTATATATACACTCATTGTATGAGAAAATGACTTTTCACCTTTGATCCTTCCGCAAGGCATCAGAGAGATAAGAAAATTCTTTTGAGGATCAAGGAGTGGCTCCAACACTCCATTATTAGAGCTAGTGGTGTTCATTGTGTACATGTGTTTATGTGTAAGAATTCCATCTCTACTTAATAACATATTCTAGGGCCGTTGCACTTGTAACTATTTCCTTGAGGTATAAAATAACCATCTATCATGAATAAGAGCTTATGATAACCCTTCTCTATTATTTGTATTATCTTAAGGAACTATCAATCATTCTAATGCCTTCTTTCATCATGATTGTTTATGCAATACAATCTTCAAGAAATATTAGTCTTCTCAATTCAATATATTTAACCACCCTCTGATAAACATAGCTAAACTACTCTTAGCTTGAACACATATACTTATCAAGAGTGCAACCATTTTCTTTAAATAATCCTCTAAGGTGTCCTTTTTCAATCCTTCAACCTGCTATTTTACCAACACCTCTCACTACCCTACTTTGTTCATCTAATATGTACCTCCACACATTGGTATAAGCATCATTCTGTATTATCTATATAGTCTTCCTTAGCTATTTTTTCATCTAATATTCTCATATATAATCATATACTCATTTTTCCCAATCAAAACTACTTTGGAAGTATTCCTCATTTCACAATTGCATTATCCACCCAAGCTCAGATCCCCTATTCTTGCCACTTTCCACCATATCATTTTCCATTACAACTAATTCAAGCTTTTCACTAGATAAGTTTTCAACCAATTTTGTTTTTCTTGAGCCTCAAAATTCACTCACTATCATCAATGTAGCTCTATTCCTCAATCTTCAATCTCCTCATAGTTTCTACCAACTTTAATTACCCAAATATTTCTCTATGCCCATTGGATACAATCTTGACATTTCCTAAGTTGATATTCATACCTCTATATTCTTCATGACTATATGGATCTTTTCCATCCTCCATGTCTAATTTCAATGGTACTCCTCAATTCCAATCTTAACTTATCTTTATTGAAGCATTTGTTTCAATATTTACAAGCTTAAACCACTATGTTCACTAATTATTCTCATGGTGAAATTTTATGAAACACTTCTCACATAAACTACAATTTATTCATGCAATTAATTTGTGGTCCATAAAGCTATAATGCTATAACACAATGATTATTGTAACATAATTTTTGTTGCATAATGATGATTGCATGTTTCCATATTAAAATAACATAACATGCCAAAATCCTCATTTATATTAAATATTTGTGACATTTATATTAAAAGTAGTGTTTCAAATTTTGATAACACTTCATAAACATTCTAGATTTTAAACAACACTCCATAAATGTTCTACATTTTCAATGCAAAGAAATGAACAAATATTTCCTTAAAATACAATGTGTTTATTATGTTACCATAAATGCATAATCACACAAATTCCTCATCGTTAAGCATAAAAAACAAGAACTGTGTGTAGATGCAATGGTAGTCCCTGCCGAAGCGATGATCTTGGGAAGGAGGGAACTTTAAAGGTAGAAGGTGATAACCTGGACCTTTTTGTCGAAACTACCCTACATAAAAATTGTAAGGTAGGAAAGTCCAAGAAGTTAGTCTAGCAAGGTGGTGTAGCTGCAACATACTATAAAGGCATAAATATCATGCCACAAACTCCAAGACTAGGAAAATGCATAAGATGAGGTTCATGAACTCCATAACATTGGTTGGTGGGAAAACCTTGGCCCATTTAAGATGGCAACTTGGTCAACTAAAGAGAGCTTCATTTTTCCTAAAGCCTTCATTCATAGGGGTCACTTTGTTTTCCCTAAAACCTTCATTCATAGGGGTCACTTATAGGCAAAGGTAATGTTCTTAATGTTGGCATTATGATATAGATGTTGTCCTTAATGGCAACTCATATATATGATGGCAGTTCATAGTGAAACATGTTAACAACAAAGGATTATAGATCAGACTGCAGAGATTGAAGAAAGAGAATAGTTTAAGAAGTATACACTGGTTAACCTTGTCCAAGTAGTGTATACACACGGGTTCACAGAACAAAAGGAGCGTATACGTATGCACACACTTTCACAAAAGGAAATGCGCGTATGGGATGGAAAATTAAGAAGAATGAATACTAGGGGTTCCTACCATGGTATTGACTCATGGTAATGAACGCGGCAAATAATATTGATACGATCAAAGAATACCAGCAACATAACTATGGTTTTGGTCTAAGGTATTAACAAAGGATCAAAGTATATAAGGAGAAGAAGATCAAAGGGTCAAGTGTGCAAGTGAATGGGTTTTTCATGAATACTTCTATCTGAAGTATATTTTATGTTGTAAGAGCTATGGGAATTATATGATCTGAAATATCACATGCACCTTTGAATACAATGTTGGATCGGGATCATGAGACCTAAAATGACTTATCATTGTATTATCTAATATTGGTTGGGATAGATTTGATTGCTTACGCATGTTTCATTCTTTAAATGTCATGATCTGGGTATGTTTGAAGTCTAGAATAACAACGAAGTTGTAAGTTAGTATTTGCAGAAATATACGCTGGTTCACCTTGGTGAAGGCACATATACACGCTGGTTCGGAAATTTGAAGTAGCGTATACATTATGAAATATGATGTTTGAAGTTACAGTTGGTTCTAGTTGTTGATGCAGAGTTCTGCGTTCTGCCTATGTTCTAGTGACAGTGTCCTAAATGTCCAGATTGATTTATTGTGATTTGCTTCAGTGTTGATGGGTTTTTAGTGATTGGTTGTATTGCAATGGTGATTGATTTTGAGCTTCAATGTTGTTGACGGGTTGAGTGTGAAAATTTGATGAAACATGGCCTTTATACTCTTTTGTTGTGTACCAGGAGTATCCAGTTTGAAAATTTATGAAACGTGGTCCTTGGACGAAGAGAGAAGGTCGTAACATTCTGTAGACTGGTGCCTACGTACTAGTAAAAATATCGGCCAGTACAAGAGCCAGGGGATTGTAGCTCCCTTCTAGTAGTAGATGGAGAACGAGTGAAGGTTGGAGCCTTTTGTAGGATGGCACCTACGTATCAGTAAACATATAAGCTAGTACAAGAGCTAGGGGGTTGTAGCTCCCTTCCAGTAGAATCTAGAGAATGAGAGAAGGTTGTAGCCTTTTGTAGGTGGGTGCCTACGTACTGGTATGATTCTGTGCCAGTACAATATTATAAATAGGTTTTTTCTTATATTAAAAGAAGACAGAGACGACACCAATAGGTGGCTTTTCTCTCACATTGGGTTTCCACCTTAAATCTTGGTGTTCATGTGTGTTGCTTATGTGTGATGGTTTATTCTGTTATTATTGCAGATGGTTACTATTTAAATGGTTAATAAAGTACTTATGCACTGATTAAAGATCAACATATGATGAATTAGCTGAATCATAAGTTCAATGGATATACGCTGGTTGCCTTAAAGGCAGTTGCGTGCACATGCAAGTTCCCTTCATTGAAGTAGCGTATATAAATTTGATTATGAAATGAAAAAGTTATTGATTTGATAATATTGATTCACCCCTCCCCCTCTCAATATTATTCCCAACAATTGGTATCAGAGTAGGTCCTTTGGCAAAAGCTTGATCGCTTGAAGGAGATCCATAGAAATAATGGGAAAGAAGCTAAAGAAGAAAGTGCCTAAGAAGAAGAAGACATCTCAAAGGAATAATGACAGCAAGAGAGACAATTGGTCATTAGGTGGAAGCAAGTATTCAAATTCAGAATCACCCCAAATTGAAGATGAACAAGCAAAGTAAGTATTAGGTACAAATTTTTGGTCTTCTGGTGATACTTTTCTTTGTTCATGCAATGTTGAAGATATTGAAAGTGATAGTGAAAGAAATATAGAGGTAGAAGTTAAAAGACTCACAAATAAAATTAGAGATCAACAAGATCTATTTAACAGAAGGGAGTGTGCCTTCAAAGAAGAAGTTACCATATTAAAAGCTCAGTTGGAGGAAGGAAACAAAGTAAGGAAGCAGAACAAGGAAAAGGAAGATCAATGTCAAAAGCTACAGGATGAAGTGACATCATTAAGAAATGAAGTAAATGAAAAGAGTACAACAATCAAGAGATTTAAAGACAAATCTAGTTACTATGAAAGTCTTGAAGTTAAGATTGTCTCTCTAAAAGAAGATCTTAAAAATTCAAATAAGTAGAGTGAAGAACTACCTCAAGAACATGAAGAACAAGAAAATGAGATTCCCAAATTAAGGCAACAAGTGGAAGAAGGAATAAAGTCTGAAGAAAACATGAAGAAGCAATATCTGGAAAAGGAATCATGTTGAAGTAAATATCTTAAAAGGTAAATTAGAAGAAAAGGGTAAACTGTTACGATTTCAAGATAGTGCTAAGATTTTGGACAATAGTCTTAGTAGTCAAATATCTCCTACCATCAAAATTGGTCTTGGTTTTCATGAAACTATTGAAGGTGAATCTAGCTCACAAGATGAGGCAAGGAACTCTAATGTAAATTATGAAATGATCAACTACGAGATAAGAGGTCAACCCCAACAACAACCAAGGAAAGAAGGTATTCACAGAAAATCATTTACTCCTAACTATGGAAGTGATAATCAACTCTTTCCTCTTATGAATAATGTTGAATGTTTTAGATGTCATAATTTTGGACATGTTGCAACTAGATGCAAAAGTAGAATGGTTCAAGCAAATAACCGTCACACAAAAAGATCATTAATTTCTAGGCACTTTATGGGAGATTGTTTTTCTTGCAATATGTTTGGTCACAAAGCTATTGATTGCGATAGAAGGAATATGAAACATATAATATGCTATGATTGTAACAAGTTTGGGCATATAGAAAAGGAATGCAGGAGCAAATTTTGGCCACCATATCAAAAGGAGAAAACATCATCACAATCCAAGGTATTGAAGAAGAAGGAATTGCTATCAGAAAGATGTCGCATGGCTCTGTATACAGACATAAAAGAACAAGGGGGAGCTGAAAGTGTGAAACTTTAGTATTCAAATTCTCCTACGAAATTATTATGAAGACAAGTCACGTATATACGTCAGTTAGAAGCTGCATAGTCACGTATATGTTGTTTTGATGAAAAAACTGATATGGTCTAGTCAATTATCAATTATCTTTTCTGTTTTGATTGACGATGATTACAATTTTTTGAAGATATGTAGAAGTGATTTTGGCCCTCATAAGTTTTTAATAGCTTGATGAATAATTGGTTGATGATGATTCCTTGATGATTCTTACTAACAAATGCAATGATCGAATCTGACAGTGAACAGTTGGCACAGGTTCAGGGGAAGCATATGCATCTAATAATGCATTGTTGGCATTATATTAGAAGACCTTGGTACATGATGATACTTATATTGCTTGATCCACATATTTGTTTTGATTCAAATGACTCTTTTGATGATGGACATATATAGGATGTTGATCTTGATGCTGACAAATGCTTATGGTGCAGATCATCTATGGTGTATGATAGTTGTTGCTGACTATCATGGTCTTGTTTAGATTGTTGGTCATTGTTATAAAGGTCATGTAAAGACCTATGATGTAATTTGTAACCCCACTATGCATGGGATGGATGATGTTATAATTGCAAATTTTTTATTCATGTATGAACATTTGGTATATCCCCACTTGGTTGGGTGATTGATGTATGTATGAGTCATTGGTGATAGGAAGGTCATAAGCACTTAATTGAGTGATAATTCATGTACTTCATTTCACATCCATCATAGATTTTGGTAAAATCTTAGGGGGAGGATGATCAGAGAATTCAACATGTTCAGAGCATCCCTACGGGGGAAAATACCTTGGTCCACCCTTTTCCCTTGATGTCAAATGGGAAGAGTATCTTTGTGTTGTGGTTGCCATCATGTACAAAGGGGGATATTGTTGACATTATGATACAGGTGTTGTCTTTGATGGCAACTCACATATATGATGACAATTCACAATGCAACAGGTTAACAACAAAGGATTATAGATCAGACTCCAGAGATTGAAGAAATATAATAGTTTAAGAAGTATATGCTAGTTAAACTTGTCAAAGTAGCGTATACACGCATGTTCATAGAACAAAAGGAGCGTATATGTATGCACACACTTTCATAGAAGGAAAAGCGCGCATGGGATGGAAAATTAAGAAGAATGAATACCAGGGGTTCCTACCATGGTATTAACCCATGATAATGAGCGCGACAAAGAATATTGATACCATCAAAGAATACTAGAAGCATAACTATGGTTTTGGTCCGAGGTATTGATAAAGGATCTAAATATATGAGGAGAAGATCAAAGGGCCAAGTGTGCAAGTGAATGGGTTTTTCATGAATACTTATATATGAAGTATATTTTATGTTGTAATAGATATGGGAATGATATGATTTGAAATATCACATGCACCTTTGAATACAATGTTGGATCAGGATCATGAGACTTGAAATGACTTATCATTGTATGATCTGATATTGGTTGGGCTATATTTGATTGCTTACACATGTTTTATTCTTTAAATTTCATGATCTGGGTATGTCTGAAGTCTGGAATAGCAACGAAGTTGCAAGTTAGTATTTACAGATATATATGCTGGTTCCCCTTGGTGAAGGCGTGTATACATGCTAGTTTGGCACTTCGAAGTAGCGTATACATTATGAAATATGATGTTTGAAGTTACAGTTGGTTCTAGTTGTTGATGCAGACTTCTGAGTTCTTCTCTGTGTTCCGGTGATAGTGTTATGAATGTTAAAATTGATTGACTGTGATTTGCTTCAGCGATTGGCTGTATTGGAGTGGTGATTGATTTTGAGCTTCAATGTTGCTGATGGGTCCAATGTGAAAATTTGATGAAACATGGCCTTCATATTATGTTGTTGTGTACCATGAGTATTCAGACTAAAAAATTATGAAACGTGGTCCCTGGAGGAAGAGAGAAGGTCGTAGTTTTCTGTAGGCCAGTGCCTACATACTGGTAAACATATCATCCAATACAAGAGCCAGGGGGTTGTATCTCCCTTCTAGTAGTAGCTGGAGAACAAGTGAAGGTTGGAGCCTTCTGTAGGTTGCCGCCTATGTACTAGTAAACATATTGGCTAGTACAAGAGCTAGGGGGTTGTAGCTCCCTTCCAGTACAAGTTGGAGAACAAGAGAAGGTTGTAGCCTTCTGCAAGTGGGTGCCTGTGTACTGGTATGAATCTGCGTGAGTACAAGATTGTAAATAGGTTTTTTCTCATATTAAAAGAAGACAGAGGTGACATCAGCGAGTGGTTTTCCTCCCACATTGGGTTTCCACCTTAAATCTTGGTGTTCATGTGTGTTGCTTATGTGTGATGGTTTATTTTGTTATTACTACACATAGTTACTATTTAAATGGTTAATAAAGTACTGATGCACTGATTAAAGATCAAAATATGATGAATTAACTGAATCATAAGTTCACTAGTTATATGCTAGTTGCGTTAAAGACAATTGTGTGCACACGCAAGTTCCCTTCATTGAAGTAGCATATATAAATATGATTATGAAATTAAAAAGTTATTGATTTAATAATACTGATTCATCCCCCCCTCTCAGTATTATTCCCAACACTTAATGGAAGAACATGTCTCATAGTCCTATTCTCATCTTGTTGAATTTTTTTGTGCTTGTCAATCGAAAGATCACATACATACCCTATTTTGCAAGGTTTTGAATTTAACCCTACTATTGAGCACACTCAAGGGAGGTAACAGACCATTACAATTTACATTATTGTTGTACTATGTTTCATGGTCAAGACTCAACCTTCATCAATTTGTTGGTGAGGTTGTATTTGTTAAGACACGTTTGATATGACTCTTTCTCTTTTTTCCTTTAAGTTCACTGTCTTGTTTTCTAGCTATAAACCCTGCAACTACTCCTTGTACAGTAATACAATAAGCCTATTGAGTTATTTTGTGTTATTTTAAGGAAGCTTGTTACCAGGTGCAATATGCATTAAGGTTAATATGCCATAAGATACATTTGACTTCCATGGTTTGCAATGAGTTATTTTGTATTAGTTGAAGGAAGCTTGTTACTAGGTGCAATATGCATTAAGGTTAATATCCCACGAGATACATTTGAATTCCATGGTTTGCATTGTGCAATGAGTTATTTTGTGTTAGTTTAAGGAATCTTGTTACTATGTGGAGTATACATTAAGGTTAGTATACCATGAGATACATTTGACTTCCATGGTTTGGAATGAGTTATTTTGTGTTAGTTTAAAGAATCTTGTTACGATGTGCAATATGCATTAAGGTTAATATGCCATTAGATACGCTTAACTTCCATGGTTTGCTTGTTTAATGTAGTCTTCATTCAAATAATGGAATCTATTTTAAACCGAAATATAAAATATTTAAAAACATCTTAGTAAGTCACTACTAAATAGGGAAAGTAAAAACAACAGCCACCACATACCATGAAGTCCTAGAAAAAAATCCGAAATATATATTAATGTAGAGCACTAGCTTTGAACTTCAACATGAGGTTTCTTTCATAAAGAAAAATATTTTAAAAATAAAGACATGTTTATAGCTAATTAAGAAAGATAAACACTCATTGCATCCAATATTTTTTTAATTTACCTTTAAAAAAATGTGCCTAATATGCTTGTTCAGCCATGCTAAAGTAGCCATTATAGCACAATAGAACTATATATTATACATCTCTAGCACTAAAAAGTTGCTTTGAACATAATAAATACAAAGGAATTCTTACGGATGTTTTGAATTCTGATCGATGAGTAGCCATCTCATACATACAACATCGTGTTCATATATAGAAAAATTACAGTCAACAAATTGTTCGCTAATGCTTTCCAGAAAATATAGAGATTAGAGAACTTAAATTTAAAATAATTAAAAATTCTATATGCAGGTGAAACGAATATCGATTTAAATTCTCAAATGTATGGTTGTTAAAACATGGAGGAATAACTGGCAACATGGATAAAGAACATAAGGTTTCTTTGCTGAGCATCCTCATAAACCTGACCGGCTTATGTAACGACATGGAGGAATAAATGGAAACGTGGATAAATAACGTGAAGGTTTCTTTGCCAAGCATCCTCATAAAGCTAACCTGTGCCTTATGTAACCAATGTCCCTTCATATTCTCCTTGCTAGGACATGCGAAGTAGAACTTATGCTTGTTTGAATATATAGGGACAAAAGGCAACGTGGAGGAATAACAATAAGTTTTATTAGGTTAGCTTAATTGTAAAACCCCTTATAATTAGCTTTAATAAACCATTATAAATATTAGTATTATTACAAACTTTTACAAATCTTTTAATTTTTTTATTAATAACTCCACCCCTTAATGAACTTAATGAACTTGAAACATGGCGGTTTTGAGACAAAAGACAACGTGAAGGAAAAAGTACAATAGGATTCCCCACTGTTCCCCACTAGATAGAAAGTAAGACATGAAAAAAGATAAACAAAAGAAGAAAAGCTAAAAAACATAGATGAAATGCAGGGTAAATATGAGCATTTTTATTAAAGATTAAGAGAAAAATAAGAAATCCAGTGATGAAATCACGAAATAATTGAATAACCGTTTTTTAAATACCTTATATTTTTCATAATCAAATATAATACATAAGCTAAAAACACGTATAAAAAATAAAAAACAAACTAGGATACAACTAAGGAATCTGTGGGAGTTAATCGTAATGATGAGGAAGTGGCTCTACCCACTTTTGTAGAAGATGGAAAGGGAGAAATGGGAAGAGGAAAGATGGAAAACGTGAAGGAATAACAATAAGTTTTATTAGCTTAGCTTAATTGTAAACCCCCTATAATTAGGTTTAATAAACCATTATAAATATTAGTATTATTACAAACCTTTACATATCTTTTAATTTTTTATTAATAAATCCACTCTTAATAAACTTAAAACAGGGTGGTTTTGAAACTTCCCCAATGAACCCTATTAATATAATATAAAAAGGTTGAAACATGGATGTTTTGAAATGTGCATGTTATATTTCAAGAAGCCTTTTTTTCAAAAATTCTAAACCCCCAAATATCAATTTTATTGATCATTCATTACTAGTTTTATTCATTGACATTCATTACGAGTTTGATTATATCTTGAGGTTGAGTAGGTTCGAAGGTTTCCAACATCCTCACTGTGAAAGCACTTACGAGGAACGAAAGTTAAGATGCCAGATGAAAAACATAAATGAATGTGGCTTCCCTTTGAATGAACTAGAATAAAATAATTTTTTTACATAACTTGAATTTCTGTTGCAGTCTACTCCTAGTCCCAAGGTAATTGCAACATTAAAAGAATTCCATTACTGATATTATTTTTCAAGCCTTTATATTTATGTACAAAAATGTTTGATGGTACATTTGCCTAAATTGTTGTCTAAATTGTTTTCTGTTGGTTGATGTGATCCATATTGACACATACCAATTCATTGAAGAAACTCGAAAATATGTATCATGGGCAATCTAATTTAGAAAAGGAGAAAATGTAAACACAAAGATTTAAGGTGTCAAGTGATGTACGGCCCAGAAAAATGGAGCAGGGAAGAAATATTTAAATAGGATATGATTAGATTCCAGGAGAAAATGGATGAGGGAGAAACTAAATTAGGGAATTTCATTCAAGGGGAATTGGTACTGGTTAATATTTAATATGTTGTTTTTGAGAATATTTAGTAATTTTGGTTGATGATGGTTAATATGTATTAAAATCTATTTGATATTAATATTGGATGGAAAACTGAATTTTGGGTAGAAAGTTTTATATTTTGGAGGTATGTAATGTATCTTCCCATTTCATTTGTAGAAAGTTGTATTAATTTTGGGATGATGGATTGAAAAGGAGGCCTTCCACCAAAAGAAGAGGATTCCCACCAAAAGGACTTTTACTAATTAATTCTAGATATACTAGCAAGATTAGAAAGGTTGTATTCTATAATATTATTTGCAACATATGCACATGTTCTTCCATACTATTATGTTAGGTTTTGTTTCTTTCTCTGTGGAGATGAGAATAAGAGGTCTATTTACATGTTCATCCATATTATTATGTTAGGTTTGATTTATTTCTTTGTCGAGAGGAGAATACCAGGTCTTTTAAACTAGACATTCTTAAAAGTAATAACAATATTTAGTTGAGAAGTCACTATTTTGAAAATGGTTTTAGATGTTAAGTTTTTACAACAATAGGTTTATATTTTAATAATATTGTTTTAAGGCACTAGGTTTAGCTTTATGATTTTAGCGTAGTATGATTAGGTTTTAGGTCAGTAGGTATAGGTTTAACATTTTTAATATTGATATTCAATGGTTAATATATTATTAAAATTGAAATAATTGATCTTAAATTCTTATTATAAGAATGGTCCATATTATTTATCATCCCAAAATTTTAAATAAAAATATACAAATATGATCTTGAATAGAAAATTACTTATATAAATTCTTTTATTCTTGTACAACTAAACTTAATCTTAATTATTATATATTATTTGTTTATGTTTCCTCAATCTTCCTTCAACAAACCATTCAGCCAATAAAAACATAACACACACAATAACATCTACCACAAATGCCAAGAACCTTGTGTTACTATCTCTCCAACCACATTATAGCTACATGTTCATGTTTAAATTATGAATAAAAACGCTAAAAACCATTTATACAAAACAATCTTCTTTATTGTTAATTGTTTCCATGTAGACAATACAAAAAAATGAAAGGATGATTAAAAGGATCTCTAAAAAATCTTTCTTTTCAGACTTATTTATTATTCAAATATGTATTTGTTGTTGAAGAAAACTATATCCAGCTAATACAATTTCCATATTTTTAAATTAAAAGACTCAGAAAATGAGATGCTTATAAACCTGCAATGAACATGTAATGGATTAATAGCTTGGATCTTTCTATAAATTTGTAGTTACTTTGATTTCATTTTTATTGAAAATGGATATATAAACTTGATCTACAGTATAGATAATGAGATGAACCATTTTAGATTTATATTAGTATGTTTTAATCTATTCATTCATGAAAACTTACAAATCCATGTAGACGATACAAAAAAAACATGTAATGGATTAATAGCTTGGATCTTTCTATAAATTTGTAGTTACTTTGATTTCATTTTTATTGAAAATGGATATATAAACTTGATCTACAGTGTAGATAATGAAATGAATCATTTTAACTTTATATTATTATTTTTTAATGTATTCATTCATGAAAACTTACACATTCATGTAGACAATGCAAAAAATGAAAGGATGATTAGGATCTCTTAGAAATATTTATTTTAAGACTTATTTATTCTTCAAATATGTATTTGTTGTTGAAGAAAACTATATCCATCTAATACAATTTCTATATTTTTAAAAAGACTAATTAGATGCTTATAAATTGGCAATGAACATGTAATGGATTAATAGATTGGATCTTTCTATAAATTTGTAGTTACTTTGATTTCATTTTTTATTGAAAATGGATATATAAACTTGATCGACAGTCCAGATAATGAAATGAATCATTTTAAATTTATATTATCATGTTTTAATCTATTCATTCATCGAAACTTACAAATATATAAACTTAATTGTAAAATTAAAAAATATAAAAAAATAAAATAACAATACAAATACATAATAATATTTAAAATGGTGAAAAATAATAATTTTAAACCAATTTACAACTTGAACATGTAAAATTGTGTTTCAAAACTAATTTAAACAATCACAAAACTAAACAATTAATAGAAAACTTTAAAATATGTTAAAATGATTTCTATTTTCATAGAGTGCCCTTGAATTTGTTGAGAGATAATCCCTTCAAATTCGCGATTACCACTTAATGTTTGGTTTATTTATATTCAAGTGATTAATAACATAATAAGGTAATAATAATTGAAAATATTATTTTTTTTGTTTTAAGTTACTAAATCTTAAAAATATATAATCTTTTGTTTTTTCATAAACAGGGAAACCAAGATAATGGTGGCATGAAATGTAGCTTAAAGA
>APFE030263097.1:22457-37077 GCA_000404065.3 Pinus taeda | reverse complement strand
ATATTAAATTTAATTTTAATATGAATAGTTAATATTAATTTCAATATTCATTATTATTAATATTAATTAATATGTATATGAATATTACTTTTAATAATGTTAATATTTATAAATATTAATTTTAATGTTAATTATTGATTAATGGACATAATTGCAGTAATATTAATATATACAATGACATTTAATTAATAATATTAATATTATTAATGACATTGAATATTATAACTAATATTAACATTATATTTATGCAATAATATATAAAAACATTTGGTTTATTAAAAATACTATTAATAAAGTTTTAATTTAACAATATTCTTTTATATTATTATTATTTTAATTTATCATATTAATTAATTAATTAATGCACTTTTAGTTATTAAATATAATTCAACATTAACAACATTAATATTAAATAAAATTTAATATCTGTTTTAATATTATACGAATATTAATTAATTAATATTGAATATAAATTATTAAGTTTTAATTTCTTAATATTTATATTAATTTTGAAGTATTGAATAGTAATATGAAAATTCATTATAGATTTTATATATATAAATTTAAGTTATTTTATTAAGATTATTTAATTGCCGTAATTTTTTAAATTATTTTTAATTTTGTGTTTTTAATTATTAATAATTATTAATATTAATACTAATTAATTTGTTTTTCTTACCATTAACATTAATAACATTATGTATAAAAATTTTAATGATCATTTATTAATATTAATTTTTAATACTAATTAATATTACTTTATAATAATATTAATTATAATTACTAATTTAATATGAATGTGAATATTAATATTATTTAATATTATTTAATGTTTATAAATATTATTCTAACATTAAGTATTATTATTAAATAATGTTATCATGGTTAAACATGGTCTAACGTTGCATTGTGACAAAGATTGTCTCAATATGAAAATTAACCATGGTCAAGCGTCGCATTAGGACAAATATTGTCTCAATATGAAAACAAATCATGGTCAAATGTCACTTTATGACAAAGATTGTGTCAATATGAAAATCAACCATGGTCAATGATGGCCAACCATGTCTATTTTAGGGTTTATAATATTCTTTCAAACATCACATTGTGACAAATATTGTCTCAATATGAAAATCAATCATGGTCAACTATGGTCCAATGTCACATTGTGACAAAGATTGTCACAATATGAAAATAAACCATGGTCAACCATGGCCAATAATCATGTTCACATTTTAACGAAGATTGTCTCTTGCCCCAACAACAATGGTCAACCATGGTCCAAAGTCAATTGTAACAAATATTGTCTCAATATGAAAATCAACCATGGTCTAACATTGCATTCTGACAAAGATTGTCTCAATATTAAAATAAATCATGGCTAACCATGGTTGAACGTCGCATTATGACAAAGATTGTATCAATATGAAAATCAACCATAGTCAACAATGGTCGACCATGTTTATTTTATGGTTTATAATATTTATATTAGGGTTTATATACCTAGGGTATATAATATTATGCCCTTAGATTTGATATTATTCCCTTGGGTCTATAATCTTGTGAGTTTTTAGTATTAATTCCTTGTGTTTATTAGTCATTAAGGTTTATAATATTAATCCCTTGGGTTTATTAATCTAAGGGTCCATATTCCTAGGGTATAATATTATTCATAGGGTTTATAATATTAATCCTAGGATTTAATATAAATCCATTAGGTTTATAATCATGGTCAATTGTGGTCAACCATGGCCCAATGTCACATTGTGACAAAGGTTGTCTCGATATGAAAATCAACCATGTTCAACCACCACCAACCATTGTCATTCACAGTGAACCATGGTCCAATGTCATAATATAACAACAATTGTCTCAATACAAAAATCAGTCATTGCCAATCATATTCAATCATAGTCAATCATGTTCAACCATGGTCAAATGTCGCATTGTGACAAAGATTGTCTCAAAATGAAAATCAATCATAGTAAAACATGGTACATATGATAATCATGCATGGTAAACCATGGTTAAACGTCACATTGTGACAAAAATTGTCTTAATATCAAAATCAACCATTGTTAACCATCGTTAACCATTATCAACCATGCTCTAATGTCACATTGTGATAAATATTTCCTCAATATCAAAATCAAACATGGTAAATCATGGTCAAAGATCATCAATAGGCATGCTTATAGTATGACAAAGATTGTCTCATAGTACAACGTCACATTATCACAACCATGGTCATCCATGGCCAACTATGGTTAACCATGGTCCAAAGTCGCATTGTGACACATATTGTGAATATGAAAATGAACCATGGTCAACCATGCTCCAACGTTACGTTGTGACAAGGATTCTCTTTATATGAAAATCAATCATGGTCAACCATGGTCCAATGTCACATTGTGACAACTATTGTCTCAATATGAAAATCAATCATGGTCAACATAATAAACCATGCTTGTTTGAGGGTTTATGATATTTATCTTAGGGATTATATACCTTGGGTTTACAATATTAATCCTTTTGGTTTTTTATTCTTTTAGTATTAATCCATCATTTTTATTAGTACCTTTGGTTTATAATATCAATCCCTTGAGTTTATTAATCTAAGGGTCCATATTCCTAAGGTATAATATTATTGGTAGGGTTTATAATATTAATCCTAGGGTTTAATATAGATCCCTTGAGTTTATAATCCACTAGGTATATAATATAAATTCCTTGGGTTTATGATATTAATCATAGGGTTTATGTTCCTAGGTTTAATTTTAAGCCTAGTGTTTACAATATTAATCCCTTGGGTTTATTAATTTTAGGGTTATATTCCTATGGTTTAATATTCATTCTAGGGTTTAATGTTATTCCCCTAAATTTATAATCCCTTGGTTTTTTAATATTAAACCACACTCAACCATGATAAATCATGGTCAATCATGATAAACCATGGTCAACCATGTTTGTTTTAGGGTTTATAATATTTATCTTAGGTTTTATATACCTTGGGTATACCATTAATCCTTTTGGTTTTTTAGGTTTTTAGTATTAATTCCTTGTTGTTATTAGTGCCTTAGGTTTATATTATCAATCCCTTTGGTTTATCAATCTAAGGGTTCATATTCCTAGCATATAATATTATTGATAACTTGTTTATAATATTAATGAGTGTTTAATATAGATTCTTTGGGTTTATAATCCATTATGTTTATGATGTAAATTCCTCGGGTTTATAGTATTAATCATAGGTTTTATATTCGTAGGGTTTGATATTAATCCTAGTGTTTACACTATTTATCTCTTGGGTTTGTTAATCATAGAGTTTAATATTCGTCCTAGGGTTTAATATTCGCATTGTTACATTACAAAACTTGGGTTTAATACAAGGTTTATAATATTAGGAATTTATAATATTTAGTTTATAATACTAAATTTTAATATTGGCTTTATAATTTGTGATACTAGGGCTTATAATATTAATCATAGGGTTTAATTTCAATCCCTTTGGTTTATCGATCACTTGGATTTTTAATATTAATATTTTGAGTTTATTAATCCCTTAGATTTATAATATTAATCCCTTGGGTTTAAAATTATTCTCTTCACTTTATAATCCATTTAGGTTATAATATTAATCCTTTATGTATATTAATTTATTGGATTTATAGTAATAATCTCTTGGGTTTATAATATTAATCATAAGGTTCATAATATTAAATTAGGGTTTATATCCTTAGGGTTTAATATTAATCCTAGGGTCTAATGTTATTCCTTTCTATTTATAATCCCTTGGGTTTTTAATATTAATCCAATGGGCTTAGTAATCCACTGGGTTTATAATATTGTTCCTAGTGTTTCTAATATTAATCATAGGGTTTATATTCCTACAATTTAATATTAAGCCTATGGTTTATAATATTAATCTTAGGGTTTAATATTAATCCCTCAATCATAGCCAACCATGGTCAACCATGGTTGAATGTCACATTGTGACAAGGATTGTCTCACCATGAAAATAAATCATGTTTATTTTAGTCTTTGTAATTATTTATATTTGGGTTTACGAATGTTGGTTTTGTAATATTAGTCCCTTGGGTTTAATATTATCCCTTGGGTTCATAATCCCTTGGGGTTTTAGTATTAATCCTTGGGTTTATTATTAATTTGGGTTTATAATATCAATCCCTTGGGTTTATTATTCCCTTAGGTTTATAATATCAATCATGGTCAACCATGGTTGAATGTCGCATTGTGACAAGGATTGTCTCACCATTAAAATAAATCAGGTTTATTTTAGTGTATGTAGTATTTATATTTGGGTTTACCAATGTTGGGTTTATAATATTAGTCCCATGATTGAATGTTGCATTTTGACAAATATTGTCTCACCATGAAAATAAACCATGTTTATTTTAGTGTTTGTAATATTTATATTTGGGTTTACCATATTAGTCCCATGGTTGAATGACCCATTTTGGCAAATATTGTCTCACCATGAAAATAAATCATGTTTGTTTTGGTCTTTGTAATATTTACATTTGGGTTTATGAATGTTGGGTCTACAATATTAGTCCCTTGGGTTTAATATTATTCCCTTGGGTTCATAATCCCTTGGGGTTTTAGTATTAATCCCTTGGGTTTATTATTCAATTGGGTTTTAATATCAATCCCTTGGGTTTATTATTCCCTTAGGTTTATAATATCAATCATGGTCAACCATGGTCAACCATGGTTGAATCTCACAGTGTGACAAGGATTGTCTCAGCATGAAAATAAATCATGTTTATTTTAGTCTTTGTAATATTTATATTTGGGTTTATGAATGTTGGGTTTATAATATTTTTTTTCTAAGTAAGAGTAATCTATTGATATAATACAAAAGGTAGTTACAGAGTGTCCTGGCCGGAAAGGGACCCAGCCTAGTCAACATGCTGCCATTGACAAAATCTGAGATTGCCCCAACACAAGGGAAACCAGTCTGAAAGAGAAAAAGAGGTCCAAAAAAACACCAGATTTAACCATAGTTTTATGAAGAGATCAAAAAACAA
Organism: Pinus taeda; assembly: GCA_000404065.3. Lineage (NCBI taxonomy): Eukaryota > Viridiplantae > Streptophyta > Pinopsida > Pinales > Pinaceae > Pinus > Pinus taeda. The sequence continues at coordinate 32,026 of APFE030263097.1, read as the reverse complement.
CAATGCAAACTCACCCAAAAACCAACAGTTCGTCCACACTGGATCGCCAACCCTCAGAACATCTAAGGACACATAAGACAGACTAGAAAAAACTAAGAACTAAGAGGAGTGCCACCTCGCAGACGTGACGTGTGCAATGAATTCCTTCGTGGCAGGTTCCTCCACAATCGGACAAGCCCAGTCATCCGGGTTGTCTGACTCGACACATCCCCCTGCCTGTTGAGCTCCCTCCCTTCTGCCAGCTTCCAACTGTGGGCCCGACTTGTCCTCCATGTGGCTTTCCAAGGCCTGCATGTCACTTTGAAGGCCCAAGTCATCATGCGAGCTGTCAGCAATGGCCTTCCCATGCCGTCTGTTCCGACCGCCATTACCACCATGTTCCTTGTCGTTGTCTCTATTCTGACTTGGACCAGCTCTGTGCGTCTCCTCCATGGGAATTGTCATAGGGATGTTCTGCTCAGCCTCTTTAGTGATGGAGATGGAGATGGTGGTGACAATGACCAGGCAATTCAAAGAGCTGCGGAACTGAAACTACATCGTGTGGGGAACCTGGTGCAGGGGCAGAGGAAATGGAGCAGTACACACAGCTGCCTCTTCGCGACCTGAGCAGTAGAGGCCTGCTCTGCCACGACCACTTCTGGTGTTCGGATATTAGGGGTTTTCCACAGAGGAAGTCAGGGAATCCGAAATGCTTTGATGCTGAGCCTGTGAATGAGATCTGCCTCCTTGCACGCCACTATGTCTGCTACGCATATGGTGGTGAACCATGGTGGAGAAAGGAGCAGAGAATGATACAGGGGAAGTAGAAGGAGAATGAACAAGGGAATTTTACGCAGAGGTAACATAATGTTGGAGAACAGGAGCAGAGTTGCAGAGATTTGTTTGGGAATGGTGGTAACCATTGCCAGGTCAAGGCAGCAAACAATCCACCAGCGGCACCCCGTGCTGGTTCTCTCAGTTGGCTCTTCCGCCTGTGGAGGACAAGCGTAGTGAAACATGGGTAGAATCCCTGGAATGTGATCTGGCACCATGGTTCAACAGGGAATGGCTTTGTCTTGACTGTAGCAGTCATTTAATGCTGCCTGTGAGGTGCTGTGAGGATCATTTACTCTGGTCTTGGGAGGATCGCTGAGGGCCAAGTGGCCACCCCATCTGCCGATGTCCCGTCTCATCACCATAAACTCATTAATGGACACCCGCATTCGGGGGTTGGGTTTATAATATTAGTTCTTTGGGTTTAATATTATTCCCTTGGGTTTTAGTATTAATTCTTTGGGTTTATAATATTAATCCATTGGGTTTATTATTCCCTTATGTTTATAATATCTTTTTTTGATAAGTAAGAGATGAACCTTCTATTAATCTGATCAAATTACATAATGTATAGAGTGCCCCAGACAGCAGGGGCGGTAAAAAACCAAGGACCGAAGCTTACATGATCCTTACAAATAGCTCAAAGTGGTTCTTATTGCAACACTTCCATAATACCAAATACCAGCCATGTCCCGCGCAATGTGGCACATAAGGTTTTGGGGTTTTGTGTCCATGGTTTCGCGAAAAGTCCGGGGCCCATACAAGGACCCACAATGGACCCCACTGCCCCTCCCAAACGGACCCGACTGCAACTCTAAACTGGGTCCAATAAATAGAAACATGTTCAGAACCCTAAGGCAATAAGCACGACCCATCTCAGCCATCGAATACATAATCCTGATTCATCGGTCATCGGGTATATCGCACGAACGAGAAGGGTGGAGGTTAACAGCGTGATGAGAGTGGTTTTCTCTCACCTCTCAATGCCACATGTTACTCATTGAGTGGAATCACATGCACCTGCCAAAATACCAAAAGCCATCTAAGTCCCGCGCAAAATACCACTTATGGTATTGAGTTCATGGTTTCGCAAAAAAACCAGAACATGCCCATAGACCTAGCTGAGCCTTCCACCTGGAGTCGCTAACAGAAACCTGCTGAGCCAAATATCCCCAGGTAGTCCATTCTGTGTCATTGCCCGACTTGAAACCTTCCTCATTCATCCAAAATTTAACAAAGTTGTGGAGAGCAACCATATCCCAAGATCGGAGGATAGATTAGGTGATATCATCCTCACTTTTATCTCTCGAATCCCTTTGATCAACACTGTTCCTCCATAAATCCCAATCTTTGGTTGCTAGGATGAAATAGTCCTCTCGCAGTTTCCCTTCAGGTAACAACTCCCATGCATACCGAGAATCCCTGTCCTTATTGGCCACACCTTTGTTGGCCAACCAATCTACAAGCATATTTTCCTTCCTTCTAACATGAACAAATCTAATCATTTTAAGGGTCTAGAAGTGAGAGTGGATACGGTGAAAAACCTGCAACAGCTTCCAGTGCTTCGACACTTTATCTAGCGAAGTTCCATTATGAATCTTCTTGGCTGCTCCGATGATCAAATCCAAATCTGCTTCAATGATAACATTTTGTAAATTAGCCTCCACCAGGATTTCCAAGCATTGATCTAAAGCCAGAAGTTCAGCCATGTTGTTCGTACCCTTTTCAAAGTGGCCATGGAAGATGTATTTTGTGTGCTCCTGAGGATCTCTTATAACACCCCCAAAGCCTGTTTCCCTCGTATTTCCCTTAGAATCTCCATTAATGTTTACTTTGAAGAAGCCCTGAGGAGGGGGATGCCAGCTACTAGCTCCTGAGTTAATTATTCTCACTTCCTTCCTTATTCCTTGAGGATTGATTGATTGGAGACCTAAATTAAGAATAATAATTTCCTCATGAGGTAGAGGAGGATTTGTGGGAATTGACCTCAAAAGGCTCTTAATTGTTTCTTTAATCTATTTTAGAATTTGATTGATTATATGCTGGGGTTTGCTAGCTTTATTTAAGAAAATCCGCCTATTGTGTTCTTTCCAAACATTCCAAATGACAAAGCCTGGTACTAGCATCCAAGCTTTGTTGATGATCTCATTCTCTAAGAAGTTCTTCCTCCAGTTTTTTAGAGTGTTGGATATGCTGAGACTATCTCTGTTGGTATGTCGGAAACTTGAGGCCACCTAGTCTCACACCTTAGCAAAAAAAGAGCAGAGGTTGAGTAGGTGTTCAATCATTTCCTCATGTGAGCTGCATAGGTGACATTTGGAAGGGCCAATGAAGCCTTTCTTGAGGAGGTTTTCCCAAGTTAGGATCTTTCTTTAATGTACAAGCCAAATAAATAACTTTATTTTCATCCAGTGAGGAGTTTGCCAAAGTTCCTTCCAGACCTTATCAACATTTACAAAGTTGAATCCAGTGATTACTTGTTTTTCCTCTTTGAGGTTAAAGTTACCTTTGTTATTATTCCTCCATCTTAATTGGTCATGTGAGGAGGAAACCAGAATCTGTCTATGCTTTAAGTCCATGGTGAGAGTCTTGGCCATGGCCTTCAAAGGACTCTCATCACTGTAACTTAGTTCCTTCCACTTCCTCCATTTTTCGTTGTTCCTTCCCTAGTCCCAGAAATATTTTACCAATAATATGCCTTTGATATCTGTGTCTCTCTTGAGGGCTTCCAGGTCAATCCTGTTGAGGATGGGTTCCTGTTGCCAGTTTTCCTCCCAGAATTGAGCTCAGTCCCCTGCTCGGATTTCCCAAAAATAATGCTGCTAAACAATGCTTTTGTTCTCCCAAGCAAGGTTCCATATGTGTGAGCCACTGATTTGTCCTGTCATTATAATAAGATCCTTTTCCTGCCAGTGCTCGGCATACTTTTGTTTCCAAAGCTTGGCCCAGATGGCATTTGGCTCCTTGACCCATTGCCACCCAAGCTTAGCTCCCGAAACTTTACTGAGAGTATCCAGATCATGCAACCCCAAGCCACCATGGCTTTTGGGCTTGCAGATCTTGTCCCATGCAACTAAAGCCCATTTTTTTTTCTCTTCACCTCTACCCCACAAAAAATTCCTTTGAATGTTCCTTATTTTCTACTTAATACCTTGAGGAGCAGGGATGGCTGCAAACATGAAAATGGGAATGGCTTGCAAGACCACCTGTGTGAGCACAAGTTTCCCTGCTCAGTTTAAAGATCTGCATGTCCATTTTCTGATTTTGTCCTGAAGTTTATTTAAAATTGGTTCCCATATTTTCTTGCTGAGAGGTTTATCAGTAAGAGGAATGCCATGATATTTGGAAGGCGACTGTTCCCTCTAAAAACCCAGAATCCTAGTAATGTTTCTCTTTATAGCAATATTAGTGTTAAAGAAAAATACTTTGGACTTGTTTTGGCTTACCTCTGTACTTGCTACCATAGCAAAGTCGTTTAAGATATATTTGATTGCCCTTGCTTCCCTAACTGTGGGTATGCCTTGCAGCATAGTATCATCCATAAATTGTTGATGAGTGTTAGCCTCTTCATTTGGGGTGAGCTTGATCCCCTTAATTCAACCTTCAACATTTTCCATTTTGATTGCCCTGCCTAGCCCTTCCATCATGAGGACAAAGAGGAAAGGAGAGAGCGGATCACCTTGTCTGAGCCCTCTGGAAGGTGTGAATGTATTTAAAGGAGCTCCATTAAAAAGGATGGAAAAACTGGTCGTGGTGACCATTTCCATAACCCATCTTATCCAATTTTGGTCAAATCCATATGCTTTCAGAGTAGCTCGGATATAGGACCAGCTAAGTTTGTCATAAGCTTTCATAATTTCCAACTGAATAATCATGTCTGCTTTCTTGTTGCTTTTGCGAGAGTGTACCACCTCATGTGCTTGGATGATGTTGAGAATTTGTCATCCTTCCACATAACCTGTTTTCTCTTCTGAGATAAGGGAAGGTAGTAGGGGCTTGAGTCTATTGGCTACCACTTTGGAGATGATTTTATACACCACATTACATAAGGCTATATATCTAAATCCATCCGGTGTCATAGCATTTTCCTTTTTGGGGATTAAAGCTATGAAGGAAGCATTTAGTGCTTTTAGAACCTTTTTGTGTTTTCTTGAGTCTTCCTCAACCTCAAGGATGTCCTGTTTGACTGTATCCCAGCAGGCTTTGAAGAAATCAAAATTGAATCCATCCGGGCCTAGTGCTTTTCCACTTTGCATTTCCTTGATCACCTCACTAACCTCCTCTTCCAAGACTGGCCTATTAGGATTGTGGTTGTCCTCTCTAGTGACCAACTTGGGGATATACTGGGTGAACTGATTAATGAACCTAGATATATCCTCCATTGGCTCCTGAGCAATATTAGAGAAGTGTTGTACTAGATTTGATTCCTTGTCCTTGTGGGAGACAAGCTCAACACCCTGAGAATCCTTAATCTTGCTGTGGGCCATAGTGGATTTGTGGAAGAACTTAGAGTTTCTTTCTCCCTCTTTGATCCATTGAATCCTGGATTTCTGTCTCCAGAAGGTTTCCTCTTGAAAGCAACGATCCTCCCATTCTTCCTATAGAGAATTAGTTAGCTTTTGCCCCTATTCATTGAAGCCCTCTATGATATTGATCTAATTGATTTCTTGGAGTTTCTGTTTAGTCTCAATTCTAGCCTTGAGGATATTGCCAAATTCCTTTTTGTTCTAAGATTTAAGTTTGGATTTAATATATTTCAGTCTCTGTTGGAGTATGTACATTTTAGTACCCTGAATATTCAGATTCTCTTTCCACCATTTGTTAATGTTACTGGTGAATTTGGGGTGGGAGATCTAGGCATTCTCGAATCTGAAGGGCTTGTTTCTCGGATTTCCCATAAAGGTAGCTTCTAGCTGAATTAGCCAATGATCCGAACCCCCAAAGGGAAGAATGGACGATGTGGCTGATCCTGTGAGGAAGAGATACTCAGAGACAATAAATCTATCAAGTTTTGAAGCCACTTGAGAAGCCCCTCCCCTTTTATTGTTCCACGTGAAGGTTCCATTTATTGTCTCGGTGTCCACTAGTCCCATGTTCATGATGAAATCTTGGAAGGCTTCAGAATCTCTTCCTAGCTGTCTAGTGCCTCCTTTTTTTTCTGAAAGAGATCTTATCATATTGAAATCACCTGCAACTATCCAAGGCATATTGGGATATCGTGCTCTTAGATTTTCCAGGGAGGTAAGAAGCTTGAGTTTATCTACTTGCTTCTGAGGTCCATAAACATTTTTTACCATGTATATCTCGTTATCACCTACAGGACTACAGACCAAAGAAAGATAGTTTCTCGATGCTTCAGCATCTAGGATTCCAAATTTCCATGGGTCCCATAGCGTGAGAATCCCACCTACCGCGTTATTTGCCTTTACCTTTGAATACTCATACTTGATTAACCATTTATTATGAATTTCACTTGATTAACCATTTATTATGAATTTCTCTTATTTTCTCCATTGAACATTTGGTCTCATGAATAAAGACCATGTCTGGGTTTTCTTCTTTTATTCTGTTACTTAGATTCCTTTATTTTCTTCTACTCCTCTAATAGCTAGTAAGATCTTTCATCTTACCTGAGTTAATCAGTAGTTTTCCACATTCATTTAGCAGGTCATTTTGTCTTTTCCTTCATCTTTTCCTTCCCGAGTTCTTTGGAAATTGCGCTTGAGAGTTATCCATCATTTTGATACCACTTTGCTCCTGGCTTTCGTGGTTTCTTTTGACAATAGTTCCTTTAGACTGTGCCCTCCATAGAAAGAGCTGTTGAACTTGATCATACTCTTCTTTTGGTAAGGAGTCCACTCCTTTGTTCTTTCCTTGTTCCAGAAATTGTTCTAGATCTAGATTTTCCCTGTCTAGAATCTCCTGTAGTTCTTGGTCCTCCGTTCGTGCCTCACTTGGAGTAATCTCATGGTCCTTTCTGATCTCCACGCAGCTTTGTAGCTCCTCCTTCTACTAGTTGTTTACTAGGATGTCCTCCATTTCAGCTTCCATATCCTGCTCCTTAACTGCGTGTTCCCTGTCTTGGACTGTTTCTACGCTCTCCTCTACTTCCTCTAGGATTTTGAAACTATTGTGTCTGGTTTGTCTGTCTTCACTATTCTTCTTGTGTGATCATTTGCCCCCTTTCCCTTTGCCCCCAACCTTGGTGAAACCCTCGTGATCTCTGTCCAAAGAGGTTTTCCCATTGCCTTCCATATTGTTTGTTGGACAGTCTCTGAATATATGGCCGTGTTCATGACATTTGTAGCATCTGAATGGTATGTGCTCATAGTCCACCATTTGCACCCATTCTTCATCATATACCTCTAAAATTATTTCTTCCGGAAGAGCTCCAGATAGATCCATTTCCACACATATTCAGGCGAAGGAGGTATATTTACCTTTTAGCGTTGCCTCTGATATGTTCAGAAAATGCCCCAGCTTGTTGCCTATGGCTTTCAAAGATTCTGGTTGCCAATAATCTAGAGGTAAAGAGTATAGTCTGATCCAGACCGGTATGGATGTAAATGTTTCACATTCCAGAACAAAATTCATCATCCATAGCTGCATGTATAGTCCTGCCGCAGCATAGAAGTAAGACCCCCCTTCAAACACTTTGTCTTTATCCTCTAGGCTCGCGTACACCACTATGAAGAAGCCCTTAGAACCTAGATGTAAATGCATTTCTCCCTTTGGCTTCCAGTGGCTCCTAATCCAGATATGTAATGTCCTCTCCGTTGGCCATAACCCCATAAACTTGCAAATGATTGCATGGTATTTCATATGGTCCCTGTGCACTTGAATCACTGGATCACTCAGTATGACTCGGGGAATGATGATCGATTTGGGTTTGCAGACTCTCGTGGTTTTCGTAGGAGTCATTTTTCTGCTGCCACCTCCCTTCTCCATTTCTTTACTTATTTCCTATTGATTTCCTTCATGATCCTGGAAATCGTTTCTTCCAACTGTGTCTTTGCCTTTTGCTTCTGAAATCTTTTCCAACGGTTTTTTAAAATTATTTCCTCCTGCTTTCTTGCCTCCCTCTATGACTGCTTGATTATAGGAGGGAGCGACGCTCCCCCCTACATGTCTTGCCATAGAACCCTAATGCAGAACCTTAGCACCGACTACAAACCTTTCTCAAGTTGTAAACAGAGAAAATCCCGAATCTACCTAGAACCATTTTTCCCGTTATGTTTATAATATCAATCATGGTAAACCATTGTCAATCATAGCCAAACATGGTCAACCATGGCTGAATGTCGCATTGTGACAAGAATTGTCTCACCATCAAAATAAACTATGTTTATTTTAGTGTTTGTAGTATTTATATTTGGGTTTACCAATGTTGGGTTTATAATATTAGTCCCATGATTGAATGTCGAATTTTGACAAAGATTGTCTCACCATGAAAAAAAACCATGTTTATTTTAATGTTTCCAATATTTATATTTGGGTTTACGAATGTTGTGTTTATAATATTAGTCCCTTGGGCTTAATATTATTCCCTTGGGGTTTTAGTATTAATTCCTTGGGTTTATAATATCAATCCTTTGGTTTTTTTATTCCCTTAGGTTTATAATATAAATCGTAGCCAAACATGGTCAACCATATTTGAATGTTGCATTATGACAAGGATTATCTCACCATCAAAATAAAATATGTTAATTTTAGTGTTTGTAGTATTTATATTTGGGTTTACCAATTTTGGGTTTATAATATTAGTCCCATGGGTTTAATATTATTCCCCCCAGTTCATAATACCTTGGCATTTTAGTATTAATCCCTTTGTTTTATTATTCCTTTGGGTTTAGAATATAAATCATGGTCAACCATTGCCAATCATAGCAAACCATGGTCAACCATGTTTGAATGTCACATTCTAGCAATGATTATCTCACCATCAAAATAAACCATGTTTATTTTAGTGTTTGTAGTGTTTATATTTGGGTTTAACAATGTTGGGTTTATAATATTAGTCCCATAGGTTTAATATTATTCCCTTGGGTTCATAATCCCTTAGGGTTTTAGTATTAATCCCTTAGTTTTATTATTCCTTTAGGTTTATAATATCAATCCGTTGGGTTTATTATTCCCTTAGGTTTATAATATCGATCATGGTCAACCATTGTTAATCATAGACAACCATGGTCAACCATGATTGACTGTCACATTGTGACAAGGATTGTCTCACCATGAAAATAAACCATGTTTATTTTAGTCTTTCTAATATTTATATTAGGGTTTACCAATGTTGGGTTTATAATATTAGTCCCTTGAGTTTAATATTACTTCCTTGGGTTCATAATCCCTTGGGTTTTAGTATTAATCCTTTGGGTTTATTATTAACTTGGATTTATAATATCAAACATGGTTATCTTTATTAATCTCTTGTGTTTGTAATATCAATCATGGTCATATTTATTAATCTCTTGTGTTTTTAACATCAATCCCTTGCTCTTCTTGATCCCTTAGGTTTTTATTATTTATCCATTGGGTTCACTAATTCCTTGGGTTTATAATATTAAACCGTTGGGTTTATTAGTTCCTTGGGTTTATAATATTAGTCCCTTTTGTTTAATATTATTCCCTTTGGTCCATAATCTCTTGGGATTTTAGTATTAATCCCTTGGTTAATAATAAACAAAAGGGGCTAATATTATAAACCCAATGTATACAACCCCTGAGATAAATATTAAACATGGTTCAATTAATAA
>APFE030263097.1:0-22106 GCA_000404065.3 Pinus taeda | reverse complement strand
ATTAATATTATTATAACAATAATACAAAAGCTTTACAACCAAATACTCTAAGGTGACTTACTGTAGGCTTGAAGTCAAACAATGCTTTAAAAGGAGTTTTATAATCAAGACTTTTATTAGGACTCCTATTCTTCAAATATACTACAATATTGATAACTTCTGCCCAAAAACCATTAGTTAGATTCTTAGCTTTCAACATACTGCGAGCACACTCCACTAGTGTTCTGTTTTTCCTCTCAGCTACTCCATTCTACTGAGGAGTGTAAGGTGTTGTAAATTGTTGCTATATCCCAAGCTCATTGCAGTATTTGATGAAAACCCCTTTCTTGAATTCTCCGTCTTGATCTGATTGAAGAATCCTAATGAACTTTCCTGTCTGCTTCTCAATCATATTTTTAATTGCTTGAAATACTCAAAAGCATGACTCTTCTGTATAAGGAAATATACCCATGTGAATCTTGTACAATCATCAACAAAGATTAAACAATAGTAGGCCCCACCTAACGATCTTGTCTGCATATGGCCACATAGATCAGTGTGTACAAGTTCGAGTATATCCCTCTATTTCCTATCTTTAACAGTAGGAAATTCATCTCTATGCTGTTTACCGAATGCACATCTTTCACAGCCAATATGCAACTTTTTCAAAACAGGGACACCATCTACCATACTTTTGTTCTGCAACAGAAGAAGGTCACTGAAATTGATATGCCCAAGTCGCTGATGCCACAAATTTTCAGCAGACTTATCTGATGACATCAAGGCTTGCTGTGGTGTACTCTTCACATCCAGTTTGTGGATTCCTCCTATGAGAATACCTGTAGCAATAGGCTTCATATGATCCAACAACTATTTAATAATACAATAAGATTTAAAGAATTCTACCTTGAGATCCCGATCTGTAATCTTTGATAAAAAAATCAGGCTCTTCTTAATAATAGGAACATACCAAACATCATATATATTCCTGATCTTTCCATTAGGTAGAGTAACAAGAACATCACCATGTCCCTTGATCTCATACCCTCTATTATCTCCAAGGTATACTTTTACTCCAGTGTTGGATTCTTTAAAATTTCTGAACCATTGCTTTTTACCTGTCATATGTGAGGAGCCTCCAGAATCTACGAACCAAATATCTGATTCATCCTCCTTAGTAGCTAAATTAGTCTCAGTCTCAACCATAAACAATCTGACATCCTAATTATGATCTGCATCTGCATCAGCCAAATGACCTACATATCTTCTTTGCTTGTACCCCTCCCCATTTTCCTTTTTCTTATGGCAAAATTTAGCAATATGGCCTATCTTACCACAATAAAAGCATTTAGGAACAGAGTCATGTTTATGCAAGGTCATACCTTGCGGTGTCATTTTCTTGATGTGCTGCCTCTCTTGTGATCAACCATTGCTTTCCCTTTTGGCTTGAACTTTGTTATCATTGCAAGATCTAGATTTTGAGGTTTGAGAGACAACCTCCTTTTATCTTCTTGTAGCAAAATTCCAATGAGCTCTTTGAAGCCTGAAGGCTTTTCTCTTGCATTCAATCTGGTTATAAACATCTGATAATCATCTGTCATGCCATTCATGGTAATTGTCACTAGATCATCATTTTCCATGGTCTGACTGATATCAGTTAGTTTATCTTTAACTTCCTTTATCCGGGATATGAATGAAGAAACAGACTCATTCTCCTCCATCTTGATTGAGAGAATCTTCTTCCTGAGGTACAAGGTTCGACTAGTGTTCTTGATCTCCTACATCTCTTTGAGAATTGTCCAGATGTCATTCGCTGTCTTGCAATCCCGAATGTGAGGGATGATGCAATATTTGACTGATAACTTGAGTAGCACCTTTGCCTTCATCTCCCTTTTCTCCCACTGTTGAATTTTTGTATTCGATCCACCAGTTGTAGTAGTTAGCTTGACTTCGTCACTAGTGGCAATGCTATAGGAATTATGTCCCTCAAGCAGAGTCTGGAGCTTAAATTTCCAATTTGTGTAATTGGAACCATCAAGCTTATTACTCTCATTTAGATAAGTTTCTACAATTTGATTATTCATCTTGAATGAATAAAATCTTCAACAATTTGAGCAAACATCAAATGTTAAAAAAATACCCTGTTGACTGCAAATTTCCTTCACAAAAAAAAATTGCCCTCCTCCAATTTCACTTAAAAGAATTCCAAATCATCTTTTTCTTTTAAAAAAAAAAGGTCACTCCAAAAATACACACCCCTTTTTTTTAAAATAAGGATTCCTTCAAAAAATAATGAAATTCCTTTTTTTTTTAACTAAAGAATTAAAATCTTTAATTAAAAAACTTCCCAAAATTGGCGTGAAGATTTAATGTAAAAAGAAGGGTGAATTTAAAAAAATCCACGTGAAGCTTTAAAGTAAATAGTGGCTTTAAAGAAGATGCATAAATACTTTATAATTAAAAAAAAAACTTCACGTGTGGCAATGTGCTGCGAAAAGACAATCACTATTAATCTCCTTCAAACAAAGCCACAAATTTAATCTCCTCTTTGAAGCAAACAAACCTAGTCTTTAACCATCATAACCACTGCTTTTCCACACTTAGATAACACAATCGTCGTGACTCTTCACCTCTTTTTCGCGACTAGTCACAGGTGTACACCAGAAACCTGCGACGATGTCAGAATATAAAAAAATTGTGAAGAGTATCGTCGCGATTACTCTTCATTCAACCTGTGACAACGTCATGATTCTATATTCCTCAACTCATCTTACAGGCCTCACCTTGCTGTAGCTCTAATACCATGTCAACAGTTGCATATGGAAGACATGAATTGGCAAACAACACAAGAGGAGCTCACAGCTTTGGATCACCAGGAGCTCCTACCAGAAAATATGCTGCTTGGGCTTCACATTAAACTCCAATAATAAATAGATACACATTGATAGGGATACTAAATCAAATCCCTAAATGATAGGAACTGAATATCCAAGAAAAGCACAATCATAACTACGTAATAATAATCACCTAATCTCCATTAATTCTAACAATATTTTCTTTCAAATCCTTTCCTCTACAACCTTTGTCTTTCATTTTAGCTTTACCAATATTCATTATATGAATTTATTTTTTTAACAAATACTCATTAATATAAATCATATTTATATTTTCAATTGTACTTAGAGGTGCAAAGGAATACAGATAAGAGGAGTGCAGGAATGTGGAAGGTAATAATCAACTAAAATTCTTATAATTGTTTTTTAGAAAGAAAATAAGGGAACAAAGCTTCTTAAATTGTCTACAGTACACTTATAATGGAAGGCAACAATGCATGCAAACAATATATTCACAGGCAAAAGTTTTGTTGAATATCTCTCTCAAACAACCCAAACTCAAAAATTACCAATATTGCATAAGTATGATTCATGAATACAAATTTTTTTCAAGTTGTCTTGCTTCCATAATATTTAGAATCAATCAATGACTGAATATTATCAAAATAAGAAATTTATCATGCTTGAAAAGTATGAAAATATTTAAGATAAAATAATTTAGAGACCAAAAACAATAATAATATTGGACTAAAAACAATAAACTCACGTAATCTAATTTGTAAAAATGAAATTGTTTATAAATACATAGTGGGTAGAATACAATATGAGAGCCAAGTATTTCAATGGAAAACTAAAAACATGCCTCACTGGTTTGAAGGTTTCTTCCACTTATCACAAAACCTTGAAGGTCATAAAATATTAATGTACATGGAATTAGAATAAATTAAAGGTTCAATTTAGCAAACAATAAAGGAAAAGGTGCATGAGTAATAAAAAGAACTTTCAATAGCAACATGGCATTGTCCTCTTAGTCATGCATAAACATTCCCTTCAAATCTAGATAACACAAGTTCATATCATAATGTTAAACCTACAAGTTGAGAAGTCAAGCATTAAAGAGAATTGTAGATAAAAAGCTACATAATCAATGAAAGTATTGACAATCCTCGAAGAGTGGCACTTATGCTAGGGTTACTAAACACAAAATATTTATGGAGTAAAAGAATCTCATGAGCGAATGATATAGCTGTGAGCATGCACACATACAGATATCTAATGCAAGCTATATTAGTAATTCTTTATTACTAACATATGTTGTTATTGCTAAACATCATATCTATTTAGGCTCCATGAATTATTGTGTATAAAAGAAATTATGTACACAAGTGATTAAGCATAATGAAATGGGTCAATTTTATATTTCTCATTTCTTGAAAGTTTATTGTGAAATATTAATATTACTTGTTTGTTTTCATGGAGGAAAATATATAGTTAAACAAATATTTTAAAGGAATGTTATAGTTTTTGTTTTGTTTTTTTATTTAGAATAGCATAGTTTAAATATTTATTTATTTTTGGTTTTTTTAATAGTATTATGTAAAAAATTGTTACGCATTTAGATTTGAATGTTAAATCTGCATAGAATGCAGTGTCTTGATGTTTTTTAAGGTTTGGAATATATCTAATATATAAACTATTATATATTATATATATAAATTATTATATAATATACGAACGAGGTTTGATGTTTTTTTAAGGTTTGAATATATATATTCTAATAGATAATATATATATATATATGGCTTTGAAATACATTTTTGAATATATATGGTCATTATTATATAACATGAATGAAATATGGTATTAAATTTCAACCTTGTACATGTATAATAACGAACTTCGAAAATACAACCAAATATTTATCTATTCTCAATGGAAGAGAATTATTTCCTTTGAAATTTTCATGCAGTTGGGCTTAGAAGGAAAAACTAAAGAAAAGAACTAGTGTGAAAAAACTAAAGAAAAGAACTAGTGTTCTCTTTATATACTGTTGATTAAGAGAATATTTGAAAAAATATTTTAATAACTTAGGTGAATTAAAGATTTATATGATGAGGTTCAGATGATTGAGAAATCTTTGCCATCAATAGGATGGGATTATAGGAAGAATTTAAAATGTATTTTGAATCACTATTATGAAATTTTGGAAATTAATAGTGCATCTAAAGTATATTATATTATATGGGGGGATGCATAATTAAGTCTCAAATTGCTTGCACAAATAAGTTTTGTAAATAAATTCCAAAATGAGATCACTGCATTTATTGTCTAATTATTTGTTTGCATAGTTTTTAATATACCATCTTAGCATCCAGTGCCACTCCCTCCCTTTCATAACTACATAATACATTCCTTGGCTGTCACAAACCATTGCTTATCAATTTTCATAACAATAAATTTGTTTTACACCAATACAGAGTACAGTCACTCTGGTTGTGTGGCTATAGGGATCAACCCTTGAACTGCACTAAAGTGACCAACCATTGCTTACCAATTTTCATCAACAAAAAATTTGTTTTACACCAATACAATGTACACTCACTGTGGCTGCGTGGCTACAGGGATCAACCCTTGAAATGCACTAAAGTGGATGCTTTTAGACCAGGTACTTTTTCAGCTGCCAAATCTTGTGATTGTTTGCTGGGTGCATTTTCCAAAAAAGGGAAATGCCCTCAACAGATGGGGAAGCATTTCCAATTTGGGATATAGCCCTAAACAATAAAAATTGGAAAAAATAAATAGAAGAAATGAAACAAAAATAGTTACACAAGGGCCACAAAGCGTTCCCACAATGAATTTTTGCTTTGGCAAGTGTGTCATCCTCCCCATTCTTTTAACCAGACAAAAGATTCTAGTGTTAAGCATGTCAATTTTTGAACTTGACGCTACTGGAAACTAATTCCAGATGCATTAACTACTTTGGAATAAAAATTCCAGAAACTTGAAGGAAAAATAGGGCAAAGGGACAAAAAAAAATTCTCCAGAACATACCTCTATGTAAAACTCATTAATTGTAAGTTGTATAAAAATGAAGGAAAAAGAAAATAATAATAAGTAATTATAAAGAAGAATTCAAACAGTTGAGTAAATGAAAAACATGAATCACTCGATGCATGTTGAAAGTTGTTGTAGTTTTTGTAATCTATGTTTAGAATAAAAGAAAACAAAATGGAATTCATAATCACAACTGTATCCCAGGAGTTTTGAGTTGTTTGTCGTGATAAGATTGACGGTTATTTAAGATATAAATTGGAATAATTTTCATCTTTTTCCATTTGGAATATATGTTGGCTGAACCATTGTATGCCCCATGCCATAAACTATTAAGACCGGAAAAGGTGGTTATCAAATGAGCTTTGGACTTGAGTTTCTCAAGTTCAGAGATAAAAAAACAAGAATCCTTAACTTGTTTCTATATTTGTATGGCAAGAAAAACATGTATCAAAAACAATTTCTTGTTCAAGAGATATATACCTACCTTGTAGAAGATTGAATCAATGATTATGTAACACATCCCATTTCAAGTAATTCACAATTTTCACATAAAGTTAATGTGGGCCTTATTAGTCCCTGCCCTCCGGGCCTGGCAGGGACTATAGTAATCGGTTTTGGCCGGTTACTATTAGTTCTACACGCGAATCCATAAAACACTATTTCATTAACCTAAGTTTGAAACTTTATATTTCAAAAATCACTTATTTTAAACCAATAAGAAATCTCTTCAGTTATTTGGACCAATAAGAATTTTCACCATCTTATTTGGCCTCATATCGAGGCCAGGGTCTTGCCAAACTTAGGATATAGATATGGATTCAATCAATTTTTTGAACATGGTTTGAACATGGGAACTAATGCTAGGATTGCATTAGCATTAATTCGGTAACATTAAATGTTGACGTGAGATATCAGTGAACTTTATAAATTTCACTAGTGTGCATGCATGTTGAGGTGGCCATCGTTGAATTTGGCAGCCCATCGTTGAAGTTGGTAGCTGGCAGCTGGATATGTGTTCGTTGTCGAACATAGGGGCGGTGATCGCTTCTTCATAAGAGCTGGCCTGCGTGGGAGTCTGCCATGCTCCTCCCACGCTCCGTTGATCTGTTGCGCTTTGCGGGCAGTGGCTTCTTGCCCAGTCTGAAGAAGTTGAGCAATCTCCCTTCGCATTTGCTTGCCCAGTCTGAAGAAGTTGAGCAATCTCCCTTCGCATTTGCTTTAGCTGAACCTGCTTCAATGCTTCAATGCTGTTTTGCTGTTGATCAAAGCAACAAGTTTTTAGATGATATCAGGTCAGTCTGGCATATTTTCAAGTTTCTAAATCAAAAATTAATTTGAAATTCAACAATTTCCTGTCGCTAAGCAGTTGCTCAAATTCTTAAAAATTCTTCATACTAGTTATATTTGTGTTAGCCATCAGTGACTAGATTTGTTTCGGCTCTGAGTGATACATTCCGAACACAGTGACTTAGATTAATGAAGATCATGCTGCACATATTTATGAATTTACTTCTGGTATTATGGTCAAGCCTAACTTATATTATTCAATCTATGAAACCAAGCATATTGATACCTAATAAATCTGAACTAAACAAATTTTAATCTTACCACACAAGTCGCTTGTCCAATAGTTAGGTTCTTCACATGTTTTTTCATGCGAAATACCAACGACATTAAAAAGCACTGCAAAATTTCGGACGCACAGGAAAATCTTTAGCCTGTCGAATTCAATGCTGTAATGGGCACCAAAAAAATCAATTTAACGATAAGATATGAAGGCATAACAGTCTACTATCATGCTGCTCCAATGTTCATGACTATCATGCTGCTCCACCGGATGCTGCTCATTTTTAACCAAATATTGCAATTCAATTTTTTAATTGAAACATAATTTTTAACCAGATTGTTTCTGGACGGACTGAATATGGCAGTGATAATTTTTAACTAGATTGTTTCTGGACGGACTGAATATGGCAGTGATTTAACTTGGACAATCAAGTTCATCATGCTTGCTCTGCAATATTAAAATATTTCAGAAACTTCTTTGTCAAGAAAAAGATGCAAGAATCTACCACATATTGCCATAAACTACTTTGCAAAACCCTGACAGACAATGGGGAAATGCAACCTGTATGCATCATTGAGTGCCATGGCACCTATATCCTCAAGGCTTGAACTATTTATTTGCAAGCTGCTTTAAACTACAATGATGCATAATTACAATGATGCATAATGAAATTTGCAGAGAGTAAAATTAAACAGAGCTAACCGTTTCAAGGCAACAATGCTCAATCAGAACTAAGAATAAAAGCACATCCTGTTAACGTGTTTTCAAGAATAACAAAAGAGGTAACAGAAATGTGGCATTTGGGTAAAATCTGTCTCGGATCTGTCTCGGATATTGGCATCAGCTATTGTTTCCATGTCAAATTTGTCAGGATTTTTACCTCCCGAGTAGATCCTTCGCACAGTAACAACGTCTCCTACAAGCTTTTCCCTGAACGCAGGCAACCCCAATTTGGACTCTTCGCAGTTCATGTCAAACCACCCGGAGTCCACCATTCGAACAGCAGAGGAAACCTTTGTGAATGCTGCAGCCTGCAACAAACAAATTATCAGTCCCTGAGATAAATAGAATTGAATCTGAAATAAATAGATGTAAATGAACTAAAATCTTATTCTGTTTGAAGATTTTCAGGTTACCACTGGAAGATTTAACCAGGGATTTGCATCTTCCTCGCCCCTTTTCTCAGCAACAGCCGCAGCAAGATCCTCACTTGTAGTGTCCAGCAGCAGGGAAAGTAGCACGAAGAATAAGAACAGTACTATAACCATCCAAGTGTATTACTCACAGGCCACACTTTGTCGCAGGCATGACACATGTGTACAGAGAAGGCCGGCGAAGAAGACGATGACTTATCCTGCGCCACGTTTTGCTCATGCGTCATGGTTGAAATACTTGGACTCCATGCATGCCGCTATGATTTACTGGGTGGTCAACCTACAATATAGTCACTTGTTGGAACATTCTCGAGACTCCAGTTGTCATGCTCCGGAGAGTATCTTGTGGTTCATCTGTTTAAGTGTTGCGATGATCATTGTCAATGCTTAGGGTTTATATTGTGAGGCTTAGAGGTTAGTTGGACAGCTAGATGGTGACTAACCGCCATACCCCACCACAACGTCGGCTCATTTGCAACCTGCACTATTCGATGGGACCTTTGTTATATGCGTTGAAACCCGAGGCAATCCTATAAACTATTGAGATAAGCAAAGTGAAATAATTAATATTTCTCCACGCGACCAATCGAGACCAGTCTCACTATTGCGTCTCTTTCGAGCTATTTTCACATCAGGGTGTTTTTTAGACAGTATTGCAAAAAGAAATATTTAAGGGGCTATCCGGTGCTGGTATGACATATTTATAATCCTTGCATAACATTAATATAATTCATAAACAAAATTAATTATTTTTGCCCAACATACAATGCCATAACGCCAGTATTAAAGATATAGAAAATAACATTACAAAAGGGCTCTGAAGTTACAGAGTTTGCATAGGCTAACCATGCAGAAGCCTGACATATTATCACTTTTGCTTTACTAAAATATAAAAGAAGCAAATCGGGCCTTGGGTTTCATTTATATTTGCGGAGCCATTGAAGAAATCAGAATTATCGTCACTATGATTGCTTGCTTGATCTCAGAAACAGATTTGCCGAATTCCAAACACGCTCTTCCAGTCCTTGGGTTTGTATTCGACATTTTTTTCCATTCCATGATCTTAGAAGCTGACACCGGACTGCTTGAGTTAGGCATTTCGTCTACTGTCGAATTCGCCATAGCATAAAGAAAAGCACTGCTTTTTCCCAGCTCAGGGCAGGGACTTGCTGCCCTCCAGCCCACCTTGTTCCTACTTGCATCTTTTAGGAGAAATTTTCTACCTTGCATTGATAAGTTTATCCATAAAATTGATTCTTCTACGAGAATATGTAAATGCGACAGGTTGTATTTTTAATCTTTAGTTTGCAAATGTAATTTTAATTTAAGGTCTTCTCAATATTTGATGCTACCGAAAATACTAGGTAAATTACAAGTCCCATTATATAATTGGTCCAACCTATGTTGGGATATACCATTGCGAACTATTGTTCATCATTAGGATACTCTGCTATTCAATCACATATATTGAATGTAAAGGAAGGTATATTATATTAGAAATTTGAAACTTCAAGTTAGGTTCTAGTATCCCTACACTAACGAAAGCGTGATAAAAACAAATAATACTTAACTTCGTTATTTGCAAGTCAATAATTGTACAAGACGTTAGATGCATTCTACACCGAAGTATGGATGGAAGTTCCTATTTCCACTTCTATAGGTTTATTAATGCGTCTTGACATGCGCCCCTGATAGCCCGATGTAACACGGCGTTATTTTTTTTTCTACCTCTATAACCGCGTGTGTGTTATATCTGGTTATCAGAGGCGCATATCAGGACGCATTAATAAACCTATAGAAGTGGAAATAAGAACTTCCAGTATGGATTAGATGTGTACAGTAACATAATACTAATAAACTAAATGAAAAAGAAAAGATGAGATCCAGAATGTAGAAGTGAAAAAACAAAAGAAAATCATAATAATAATAAGGAACGTAAAATAACATAATGATACAATGTTCAACAATAATAAATGGTCTAACAAAGAACTCAAAAATAGTCACGACAATAATTGCAAACTAACTTTTACCTTGACTTGACTGATTCCTTCTGTCACAAGCATATTTACTATATATCATTGTGCAAGTAAAGTGCAGTTCACAGTTTTGGCACCGCGAATTTGATAACAGAAATTAGTGAAGTTTACCAATACCATAGAGGAGAACTATGTACCCTGTACAAACTTGAGGCAAGGCTTCAATAATGCAACCTACATTATGAGAGACTTGATACTTGATAAGATATTTTTCGTTACTTTATATATACAGATAAAGTTAGTAGAAGTTAGTAAAATTATGATATAAATTGAAGTATTTTAATTATTGTCTACTTTAATCTTTGTATTACTACTATTTTTAATTTGTTAATTTAAATTATTATTTTAATATTTTTAAATGTAAGACAACATTTCTCTCAAATGTCTAAAGTGAATATAGAATGAAATGCACATCATGTACAATTAATAATATTATTTTCTATCATCTTTGTCCAACGTTTATTTTTTAATTGACAACCTAGATTGGTTCTCAAGGGAATATGTTCATCATATGCTTTATTTAAGTCTACTCATCATATGCTTCATCTACATCTACCTCTTAACACTTATCAAAGCTTGTAGTGTGATAAAGTTTGTTAAGTTGCATTGACTTTTAATAAATTTATAAAATTATATTCATGCCATGTGGCTCATGTCCACAAATTTCCTAGGGATTTGACATTATTCCAATTCTAATAAGTTCATGTTCTAATTAGGTGGAGAAATTAATATATAACCAAATTTTATTGAGCAAAATGTTCCATTTTACAATAAGATTTTTTTTTTTTCAAATTAAATTAGATTTACACCACATGGCTCCCCACCCACCAATTTCCTATGGATTTGAGATTATTTTAATTCTAATAAGTTCATATTCTAATTAGATGAGGAAATTAATATATAAGCAAATTTTATTTACCAAAATGGTTAACTTTACAATAAGATGTGTAATTTTTTTTTTTCTCAAGTTAAATTTGACCCATAACCTTTTCATACTTGGTCAAGTAATTCTTTGTGTTGCAATAGTTTTTTTTTCAATAGTTTTATTTGTTATATTTATGAAGCCTTATGCTATATGAACCAAATTAATGTTTTTAATGTGGTTTTACTAGTCAATAATATTATTTCCTATCATATACAATTTGAGTGGGCCTAATGGTTAAGAGCATGTGTTTCCTCCTGAGAGGTAACAGGTTGAAAATTGGAGGGGGCTAGAGTATGTATATCTTTCCTTAATATTTGACACCTAAATTATAAAGCTAATAAACTTCAAGTTTTTCTATTGATTTTTTTGTTAAGCTTGGCAGGACCATTTTTCTATTAAACAAAAGAAAGTTTACACCACAAAGATTGACCAAGTGGCCTCAACTTCACCCGAAGGGAAAACAAGTATGTTAGCCACGTGTCCACATTGTAAGCCATCCAAAAACAGTAAAGTCTTAATCTCTCTAGCCAAGCTAGATATGTCTCTGTTTCATGTCCATACAATACATAACTATTTAAATTGATATCTGCATCACATAAATTAAAATCCATCCACATAAAACAAAAATATGCATAGGTAAGAGTCTATTCCTTCTACTCCTCCGAGGCAGATTCAACAGGTGCCAGATCCTTAGCGAATGCCCCAGGCATGTCATTCAAATCCAGTATGCAAGGTATGTGGCAGTCAATTCTATCCAACCTGATGTCTTGTTTATGCAACTGAAAAAGGATTTTCTACAAATCCTGTATATAACTCGCCATACTGTGGAGTATCACTGTCATTCCCACAAAAAATTGTTCCATTTCCTTGTCTAAAAAACTCTTCATTAACCATTAAAGGTACACAGTTTGCTTAGATTGTGTAATTCTTCCTCGAGTGTTACCCAGTTCAGGGACTAAGGTCCTCCAATTGTCCATTTATTCTTTTGTCTCACTGCCTTGTTTTATTTCCTCCTCCCACTCTTCTAACAATTTATGGATTCCTGCATCCATCCCCTCATGGTAAGCCTCTTCTGCTTCAGTGATAAGTTGTTTTATCAACTACCCGCACTTGCGCTGTTCTGACATGCTCGAATCCTTGTCTTTCCTAGGTGTCGAGCCTCTCCTACCACAACCATGTACCCTCGCAACACGAGCCATTACCTACTTGTCAGAAACCTTGGTGACAAATACAGTTAGTTAAATCAAAACACAACATTGTAGTTATGTGCCACCCCCTCGTGACTCTTTTCAAAATTGTTTTACCATCGTTATGCACCATCCCTTGCTTCTTGTTTCCGCCTGTTCTCTCGGTTTCAGATCTAAGGTGGTTCTTAGACTGTAGTCTGCAATGGGGAGGTCCATAGACTAGGCCCACTGTCGCACCCCTTTTCCAATCCCCATTACTATCTTTTGCATCTAGATCAGTCGACCCTTGCCTAAGCCATTCTCGTAGTCCCCTCTTTCTTCTTACAATTTTCCTGGACTAATTCAGGCCCTTTTACCCCTCCTCCTAGGGATTAGCGGCATTGCCCCTCAGTTCCACCCAATTGGCTTTCCAATCGGATTCTCTGGCCTTGCCATCGGTCCGAGAGGAATTATGGTTAACCCAAAACTTGCTTTGCATGCAATGGGAATGGCTATGCCCCATGCATCCTACCAACTCCTTCCCCTTGTCCCCTTCTTCCATCTCCTGCCCCTCATTCATTTGCTTGCAGCAGTGAGCCTCAGCCCAAGCACAGTTTAAGGAGCATAGTGCATCAAAACCCAGCAGCATGAAATTATCCCCCCGAAGGTCATAGGCACTACCCATCTCGCAGAGGGTATAGATACAAAACCAGGCAATTGCCAACAATTTCCTTCCCCATTGCCACTAGTAGTTCTCTACCCTCAAGCCTTCTTCCTATTTACCCTCTTTCCCCCCCCAGTAAAAATCCAACCATAACATAATTACAATGGTGGAGCAAAGCGGAATAACATACCCTGGATCAACAAGCGTTCGTTGTCGAGATTGGCATCTTTGGTTCCGTCTTCCTCCTGCACCACTGTGATGTCACCTTCCTCCACAAGTTGACACTCTAGCATTGAATGCTTGCCTCTCTTTCCTACCTATATTCCTTACCTTACCTCCTCTCCCATCACCTTTCCCACCTCCCCAGCGTGCATTCATGCCAAGGGTCACCGCACCCATTGCCTTGAGCATGTGGGGGGCAACAGTGCTAATTGCAAAGGTACCGATCATTACTACACCCAACATGTCCCAAATGTCATCCCACATCCTGATTGGGGTCTTGAGTTACTGGGGATCTACTATCCCTACTCCGTCTGAGGTCCTGTTCCAGAATTTCCCCCAGGGTTTTGAAGTTTTCATCCCAGGTTTGTACTCGCCATCATTTTTCTAATGTTTCATGTTGATGATTTCATCCCCACTTGGCAAGAAAGTATTTCCCTTTATTCCTCTCCCTTCTCACATGTCTGACCTGATTGTACTCGAACTTAGGGATTATTTCTCTGGTTTCTTGGATGAGTCTTCTTGTCCTCCAGCTTTGGCTGAGCTTGTTCCAATTGGTGCCATGGCCACTGTAGTGAAAAAAGAGAACGTCCCCAGGCGTTGCTTCTTGAATCTTTTTGATGAGAGCCGGGAAAATGTTTTCACCCGTGGTCTTTGTATACGACTCGTCTGTGTCAATAAGGACATTAATATTTTCTTTGGCAAAGCTGAAGCGACAAATGAGGATGTGTTGCATCCTCATAACCTCATTCACACATCCGTGAAGTTCGTTTTCAGTATTGGGATAATTACATCCCACAAAGACAACGTATTTCTTCTTGTCGTTGTTGCCCATGCTTTTAGCCCACAGATTTGTATAAAGATTGCCAACTTCTTGTAGGGAATTATAGTACTGTGAGATAAACAGATGAATGATATGGAAAAAAGCTGAAAATTTTGGAATATGGAAGGGTGAAATAGGGCGCTGTATTTATAGTTTGTGAAAATGAGATATGGCATAATTGCCTCTTAGGAAACCCTTGAAGAAGTGTAATTGAAGGCAACCCTTAACTTTCACTACTCGGAGTCCTTATAAACTAAAAGAAGCATTAAACAAATGTTGAAAAATATTTGTTGCGAGTTTGATTTTCTTTTTTGCGAAGGGGAGAGGCAGAGAGTTGTGACTTTCGTGAAGCTATTTTCGCAAAACTAGGTTTGCGCACTACGAGGGCGATTTCACGGAGCTACCTTCTCTCACTGCGAGACTATTTTCAGGGTTGAATATCGCACAACCACGCAACTATTTCAAAGACTTATGAATAATACTTGCTCATGACAAAATGAAGAAGTAGGTTTTGGAGAAATACAATAAACTTAATATTCATTTCTTGAACATGAAAAATACATCTACATGAGACTACGACTCATTTACAGAGTAAAATAAAATTTTATGAAGATTTAAACTTATGTGCAACACTACACAATAAAACACAGTAACTCATGTTTTACGCGCCCACCAAAAAAATTGCTCCATAATTTTCTCCATAGAGACTCACTCTCTTTTTCTTCTTCTTACTCTCTAACCTCTCTACCCAGTCTAACCTCTTCTACCCTATCTAACCTATTACAAAATGAATTTTACATTCATATATAACTCAACATGCAATTTTACATTTAATTCATGACAGAGCGAAATTAATTTTGATGTTGTTGTTGAGTGTGATCAGGATCGCGCAGGTGTTCCTAGAGTGTGGGCAAGGTTGTTGAATCAATGCTTGCCCATATTTTTTTATCTAAGTACATAAGTTCTTTAATGCCTTTTCTGAGTTTCTGAGTGGTTCGCGTCTAGCTTCGGTCCTTCTATCTTCATGCTGAGACGCAACCTGCAAAAATGTCTTCAAGCAGAGATGCAACCTGCAAAAAGTACGTCTGACAGGTATCGCTGCTGTCCAATTGTTTATTGCGGTGGTTGGGATTATTATTTCCAACACTCCCCCTTAATCACAAATGCCTCCATTGACAATTCCTAAATAGTTTCTAAGATAAACAAAATTTTCTCTTGCCAATGGCTTTGTGAAAATATCAGCAAGTTGTTCCTGTGACCTGTAGTGCTGCAACACAATTTCATCATTGTTAATCAACTCTCTAATAAAATGATATTTAGCATCAATATGCTTGGTCCTTTTTTGGAAGAAAAAATTCTTTGACAATGCAATTGCTGAGGTGTTGTCGCAGAAAATAGTTGTCGCGCCCTCTTGGTTATGACGAAGATCCCTCAACATCCTTCTCATCCAAACTGCCTGACACGTTGCTGTTGTTGCTGCGGCATATTCAACTTCTGCTGTTGACAGTGACACTATTGGCTGCTTCTTGGAGGCCCATGAAATGGCTCTGGAACCCAAATGAAAAACATATCCTGACGTGCTCTTTCTGTCATCGACACTGCCTGCCCAATCACTGTTAGTGTAACCAACCAACCTGAAATCATTGGTTGTTGTGTACAAAACGCCATATTGTTTTGTCCCATTGACATACCTCAGAATCCTTTTCGCTACTTGCCAATGTGTCTCCTTGGGTGTCTCCATGAACCTTGACACCAAACTTACTGCATACATTATATCTGGCCTAGTAGTGGTCAAATACATCAGGCTACCTATCATGCTTTTGTATAATGTCGGATTGACATTGCTGCTGCAATCTTCTTTGCTCAACTTCAACCCTATGATAGTTGGAGTTGGTGCGCACTTGTTGTTCTGCATGTTAAGCCTCTCCAAAATTTCTGTCGCATACTTTGCTTGAGAGATAAAAATGCCATTTTCTATTTACTTCACTTCTATGCCCAAAAAATATCTTGACAATCCCAAGTTAGTCATTTCAAACTCACTCTTCATGATTTGCTTAAAATCAATGATGAGGAAATCATCACTGCCTGTAAAGATCAAATCATCTACATATAAGATGACAATAAGAATCTTACCTTCGTTCTCTTTGATGTAGAGAGTAGGCTCACCATCACATTTGTCAAAACCATTGTCCAATAGGGAAGCATCTATCCTACTGTACCATGTGCACAGTGTTTGATTCAATCCATAAAGAGCTTTCTTCAACTGATATACTTTGTCTTATTGTCCTTCAATCTCATAACCAGGTGGTTGCGTGACATACACTTCCTCTTTCAGCACTTCATTCAAGAATGTTGACTTTACTTCCATCTGATACACTGTCCATTTATGCTGCGCGACAATCGCCACAACTGCGTGCACTGTCTCCATCCACGCAACTGGCACGAACGTCTCCGCGTAATCTCTTCCATGCTGCTACTTGTATCCTTTGACAACTAGCCTTGCTTTGTGCCTTTCAATTTTTCTCTCAATGTTATTTTTGGTCTTATAGACCCACTTCAATCCAATGACATGTTTTCCTTTAGGAAGGCTCACTAACTCCCTTTTGTCATTATTTTCTATTGCTTTTATTTCTTCCTCCATTGCCACAACCCATTTATCTTCTTTGAGTGCATCTTCAAAGTGGATTGGGTCATCTACATGACAAATTAACGAAAATAAGGAATTCAGACCTATGCTACTATCAGCTTCATCTTGCTCATAAATTTCATTTAAATTTATGAATTTTGGCCTTCTTGTGCTTGCTGAAGATGAGCTTGATATGTCACTTGGTGTCGCGCTTCGTAGTGTGCTTGGAGAAGCACTTGCTTGGCTGTGTGAAACTGTCCTATTATTTGTTGATAGCGTTGCTTGCTACCTACTTTGTTGTGCTTGAATAGGAGTAGAGGGAGTCAGTGTTGAGGAATTAATTGTTGTTGTTAATTCCTCTCTGTCATCATTTGGTATTCTTGCTTCGTCATTGGCTGTCTTTTTTAAACTTCCATCCCATGCTTCCTCTTCTATGAACTGCAAATCTCTGTTGATTATGACTTTCTTGGTTGATGGATTGTAGAGTTTGTATGCCTTGGATTCATCGCTGTATCCAACAAATATGCATTTCTCCCCCTTGCTGTGCAAGTTTTTTCTCAACTCATCCGGGACATGTGCATAAGCCACATCCAAAAAATTTCATGTGAGTGACATTTTGTTTTCTTCCAATCCATGCCTCTTTAGGAACAATGTTTTGGACACTTTTATTTGGACATCTATTCAAGATATATGCTGCACATGCGACAACTTCAACCCAATAGTCGTTTAGCAAATGCTTTGCCTTTAACATACTCCTTGCCATCTCCATAATGGTCCTATTCTTCCTTTCTGCCACACCATTTTGCTGCGGTGTATATCTTGTTGTAAACTGCTTGTGAATTCCATGCTCCTTGCAAAATTGAAGGAAGTTATTTGAGTTGTATTCTCCACCTCTGTCTGTCCTAAGCACTTTGATGAAATGCATGCTTTACTTTTCAACAAGAGCCTTGTATTGGCGAAAGCGCTCAAACACTTCGCTTTTCTGTTTTAAGAAAAAGACCCATGTCTTCCTTGTGTAGTCATCTATGAAAGTCAATACATAGTGACTGCCACCAATTGATGGTGTCTGCATTGGTCCACATAAATCTGAGTGGACAATCTCCAAAGGTTCCTTCGCCCTCACTGAATTTCCTGCTGGAAATGTCTCTCTATGTTGCTTGCCCAAGATACATCCTTCACATATGCTGTCTGGTTTTTCTATGAGTGGTAAACCCTTCACCATGCCTTTCCTATGTAGCAAATTCAAACCTCCAAAGTTGAGATGTCCAAATCTCAAATGCCATAACCAGTTTTCATCTTTTACCTCTACTTGAAAATTCACTTGGGTGACAGCTGCCCCTTTTCTTCCATCCTCTTTGAGTTCATTAATAGTTGTGCTTGTGCACCTTCTTTCAAATCTGATCTTATCTTTAGGGGAAACATTCTATTGTCTATCATATGAACCTTTGCAATCAACTGTCTACTTGGAGGCCTATCCAAAATTGTGCACACATCATTTTTGAAGAAGACATTGTAGCCTTTTTGCATGAGATGTCCAACACTCATGAGATTATGTTTCAGACCGAGGACAAAGTAAACATCTGAGATGTATTTCTTCTCCCCCTTCTTTGTTAGGATATTTACTCTTCCTTTACCCATGACAGAGACTTTGCTATCAGTCCCTAATGTGACTTCAGATTTCACACTTTCATCTAGATCAGAAAACATTTCTATGTTTCCTGACATGTGGTTGCTAAATCTTGAATCTAGATACCATATATCACTCTGTTTTTCTTGTGCTATATTACAAGCTAAAAACATGCTATCGTGGTTCTGATTTTCTCTTATGAAATTTACACATGGTTTGTTACTAATATCATATTGCTTCTTTCTACAATCATTTGCATAATGACCATACTTCTTACAGTAATGACATTGAACTTGAGATTTATCATACCTCTGACCTTGTTCTTGATTTTGGCTTGGGCCTTGACTTGGATTTTGATTGTTGCCTCTTCCATTTGAGCTTGAAGGGCTACTTCTTCCACCTCTGTGTAAGCTTCTTCCTCTTCCTCTAGCATATGATCTTCCTCTGCCTCGACCTTGACCAAATGATACTTGTGTTTTGAAGGCATGTTCCAATGAGGAGCTTGCTGCTGTTTGGTCTATGTTCATGAAAAATCAGTGATGCATTAAGCTCATCCAATAAAAACTATGAGAGATCCTTTGTCTCTTCTATGGCCACAACAACGGCCTCAAACCTTGCTGGTAGACTTCTCAAAATTTTCTCAACTATTCTTCTTTCCTCAAGTGTCTCACCATGAGACCTAATTTGAGTAACCAACCCACTTACATGTGTAAAAAGTGAGTCTATATTATTAGACTCTTTCATACAAAGTGTTTCAAAATCTCTCTTCAACATTAGCAACTCCGTTGTCTTGACTTTTGCCATTCCTTGGTACGCCGTCTCGAGGATGTCCCATGCTTGCTTGGACTTCGTTCTTGCTGCAACCCTTGGGAAAATAATTTCATTAACTGCTTGAAAGATATAAAACAGGGCTTTTGAATCCTTCTTCCTGTTGTCCCTTAACACATCTCTTTCTTGTTGAGATAAGGCATTGTATGTTGTTGCATCTGCTGGTTCTTGAAAACCATTTTCCACCAAATCCCAAATATCTTGAGAAGAAAACAGGGCCTTCATTGTAATAGCCCAATAATCATAATTTTTTCCATTAAACTGAGGTATTTGAGGATTAGTCAAACTTGTGCTTGATGTTGCCATTTCTAAGAGTAAAAAGAGACTTTATACGTACTGGTAAATATGTTAAACACAATCGGTGCTAAAAACAATTTTCACTATTAGTAAAAAAACTTGTTTTTACACTAACAGAGTTTAACCTGCTCTCATACCATGTTGAAAAATATTTGTCGCAAGTTTGATTTTCGTTTTTGCTGAGAGGAGAGACAGAGAGTTGTGACTTTAGCGAAACTAGGTTCGCCTAGTGTGAGGGCAATTTCACGAAGCTACCTTCGCTCACCGCGAGACTATTTTCAGGGTTGAATATCGCACAACTGTGCGCAACTATTTCAAAGACTTATGAATAATATTTGCTCACGAAAAAATGAGGAAGTAGGTTTTAGAGCAATACAATAAACTTAATATTCATTTCTTCAACGTGAAAAATACATCTACATGAGACTATGGCTCATTTACAGAGTAAAATAAAATTTTGCAGAGATTTAAACTTACGCGCAACACTACAGAGACTAATATTTGCTCACGACAAAATGAGGAAGTAGGTTTTGGAGCAATACAATAAACTTAATATTCATTTCTTGAACATGAAAAATACATCTACATGAGACTACAACTCATTTACAGAGTAAAATAAAATTTTACAGAGATTTAAACTTAGCCCAACACTACACAGTAAAACAAGTAAGTCTTGTTTTACGGGCGCACAAAAAAAATGCTCCACAATTTTCTCCAGAGAGACTTGCGCTCTTTTTCTTCTTCTTACTCTCTAACCTCTCTACCCAGTTTAACCTCTTCTACCCTATCTAACCTATTACAAAATGACTTTTACATTCATATATAACTCAACATACACTTTTACATTTAATTCATGACAGAGTGAAATTAATTTTGATATTGTTGTTGAGTGTGAACACGCAGGTGTTCCTGGAGTGTGGTCAAGGTTGTTGAATTAATGCTTGCCCATATTTGTTTATCTAAGTACATAAGTTCTTTAAATGTCTTTTCTGAGTTCCTGAGTAGTTTGTGGGCTTCGGTCCTTCTACCTGGAGTGTGGTCAAGATTGTTGAAATAATGCTTGCCCATATTTGTTTATCTAAGTACATAAGTTCTTTAAATATCTTTTGAGTTTCTGAGTACTTGTGGCTTGGGTCCTTCTATCTCCATGCTGAGGTGCAACCTGCGAATATGGCAGCTGTCTGACTGTTTATTGCGGTGGTTAGGATTATTATTTCCAACAACAGAGTGATCCTTTAGGTTCTCTTCTCAACCATTGGCCTGGTCACAATGGCATTTTTTAATGTTGTTATATTGTTATTGGCACTGTGGATACACAGATAGGCAACCAAGCAAGTGCAGAATGGCTTGTGTGCCGGAATCACCTTCCACATTTACGCGGCTAAACACATCTAAGCAAACTAGTTCGTCGTTTGGGATGGCGTACCTGCTATCCAGTCTGCCATTACTCAGTAACTTAAAAGTAATATTCAAGGGACTTCTTCCTGCGCTTCTTCAATTACATATCGTGTGGTGCGCAAATTTGCGCTTCCTTGTAAATGGATGCATACGTTGTGTTGCCAAACAATAAAGCAGAATCTACCCGACATTAAAGAGCGAAAGAAAATTGGACGAATGTGTTTGAAGCTTATAGGCAGAATACATTAAAGGGGCTTTGTTGGTGTACATGCACTTAGACTAGCTGTGTTGGTGTACATGCACCTAGATTAGCTCTCGAGTTAACTTATTGCTTGCATGTGGCACATGTACACATTAACATAAGATAAAGCACACTTAGCTTTAGTTAGCTTTAGTTATTGCATGTACAACTAAGCTTAACTTAGTTGCTTTTATGTATTTATTCTAAAACTAATATTGTAGAATCAATTTTTCATTCTTTTCTCAATTCTTGCTCGCTTCCTTCCTTTTCTTGCAAGCTTGTTTATTGTTTTGCAGATCTAGATCTGTGTATCTCAAAAATCTTACATGGTATCGAAGCTTTGGGATTTGTAATCAGTGCACAAGCAATTTTATTTGCAGTTTCAGAAGATTGAAGCAACAACAAAGAATAGAGTCTAAATTGGAGTTTCCACAATCGGCAATTCTCACTCCATATAATTATTTCGAATGGAAGCCAAAGATTCAACTTCATCTCAAAAGTAGAGGCTTATTTCGAATAACCATGGAAACGGAAGTTGAACCAACATCGGCAATAGAGAAATCAAGATATTTCAATCGCATGGATGAGGCCTTCGGCATCCTATGTTTATCTATTTCTCCGGAACTGCTATTTCATGTTGAATCATGTTCAACTCCAAATGAAATATG
>APFE030263094.1:0-51090 GCA_000404065.3 Pinus taeda | reverse complement strand
ATGCTAATGTGATTTCTAATCTGAATATTGTTATTGAGCTAATGTGAAAAATTGAAGTAAATTACTCTAAGCATAGAACATACCAAAATTAAGGCCACCCCACATCTTTTTGTCATATTTTCCTGAGCCCCTCACCCTATAATATTAGTGATTCCCCCATTACTATTGTCATCATATCCCTTATTGTTATTATTGTGCCCCTATTGTCCCCATATTGTTATTAGTATGCCCCATAGAAACCCACTGTTGTTATTTTTGTGCCCTTATGTTATTGTTGTTATGTCGACTTGATTATATTATGACCCCTAAGGCTCCTATATATAGAAAGGAGGTTTAGTCATTTGTATCATCCAAGAACTGTTCATTTTTGTAATGTAAAGGAGGTTTCCCCATCGAAGA
Organism: Pinus taeda; assembly: GCA_000404065.3. NCBI lineage: Eukaryota > Viridiplantae > Streptophyta > Pinopsida > Pinales > Pinaceae > Pinus > Pinus taeda. The sequence continues at coordinate 50,691 of APFE030263094.1, read as the reverse complement.
GGCTGAATCCTAAGGCGTCGATCTATCTTTTCTATCTTTTTATGAGATGGTTTCCTAACATTTGGTATCAGAGCTTTGGATTCTAGGGTTTCGCTGCTCCAAATAGGGCATCATGGAATTTTCACTATAACTTTTTTTCTACAACGTTTCAGAAGCTACAAAAAAAAACCATTTGAGTGAAATCGTTCTGAACTTTGGGTCCACATTTCAGAGCTTGTCTCGCTATATTTGCGGAGATATGTTTTGAGGAATTTAGGGTTTTTGCAGACTGTCGAATTACACTCCAAATAGGTGACCTGGGGAAAATTGTTATAACTGTTGTTTTGAGCATCAGCCTGAAATTTTGTACGAAGTTTTAGAAAGAGGTAATCCTATAGTTTTTTGTGTCTCAGTTTCAGGTACTAAGGTCAAAACAATGACACATGGCACATCGTACAAGTTCACTCTATAAAACTAGTTTATAATCAAGTCACTGTGGGAGATTTGGTATAACTCTTCCTTGGAGAATACAATCTTGATAATACTTGTGGGGTTAGAAAGAGGACTCAAAGGGCTGCCGCAAGACATGATTTCGGATATTCTAGATCCGCGTTACAGAGGTACAATAGATTCAATATCGAGTTCTTACAAAGTGAAAAATAATGTGTGTAGTTTTTTTTTAAATTTTGCATAAGATTGGTTTGAAAATTTAGTTTGAAGGAATTCAAAGGGAATAGTGAAGAATTATTAGCATTAATTAATGCCCCAAATAAAGAAAATGGAAACACCTAGTAAGCAACCTAGAAGCTCTAGCATGACTCGTTAAGAAGAGGAAGAAATGCAACATGATATATCAAAATTACAAGACCAAGTACAACAAATTTCACTCTCACTAAAGGTAAATGAAGCCAAGATGAATGGCATGGAATCTAATATGAATGGCATTCAAGTTAAGATGGAAGTTAAGATGGATGGCATGGAATCTAAGATGAATGTCATAAACGCCAAGATGAATGGCATGAATGATAAGATGGAAGAATTGAAGGTAAATTTGAATAAGTTGCTACAAGAAATGGTCACTAATGGTGAAAGGGTGGTAAAGGAAACTCATGATGAGAACAAAAGAAATGTATCATGATTTCATAGACTAATGTTGGATTGAAGACCCACCATTTTCCAAAAATCGATATGAGGAAGTTTGATGGCAAGGATCCCGGAACAGGGATACTATAGATGGGGCGGTTTTCTCCATAATGTGAAAAACACACAAAAGGTACATATTGAAACTTTATGTTTGGAACCAAATCAGTTTGTATGGTTTCGATGGCTTTGATCTCATAAACAAATTTTCAGTTGGGCAATTTTTACGGAAGAGATGATAGCACATTATGAGGATACAAAAAGCAACACCTTTTTTAGCCAATTGATAATCTCAAACAAAAGGGTTCAATGATGGAACACATTGAGGACTTCCAAAAATTGAACATAAGGGTAAAAGATATTCTAGAGGAGCATAGGATTGATGTGTTCATAGGGACTTTAAAGGATAATATCCAACATGAGCTTCGCTTTTGGGAACCTAATTCATTGGAGAAGGCATTTAGGTTAGCAAGAAAAATGAAAAGCAAAAATATGGCAACAAGGAAGCATACCACTCACAACTATAAAGATGGAAGTGTTGTTTCCCCTAGCCTTCCACAACCTACAAGGTTGGCACCACAAAAATTGGAAGAAAAAAGAGAAAAAGGTCTTTGTTACAGTTGTGATAGCAAATACACTAAGGGTCATAAGTGTTCTGAGAAGAAATTATTCTACATAGATTGTGAAGAGGAGGAAGAAAAGGAACAAGAAATGTCAAAAAAAGAGGATATACTCCAGGAACAAACCCTAGATAAACAAAAAATGAATCAGACCATATCATGTAATACATTGGCTAGAATTACCACTCCTCAAACTATCAAGATAGAAGGACATATCAAGAAGAAAAAGGTAATAGTGTTGATTGATTCGGGAAGTACCCATAATTTTATTCATTGTAAGATAGCAAAGGAATTGAATTGCTTCCAATATCCAGCACCAGAGTGTCAAGTGATGGTCGCAAGTGGCGGAACCATAAATTGCTCTGGAAAGTGTCGTAGTATCAAGCTATCCATGGGAGAATATGTATTGAATAACCCAATTCTTTCCATTCCAATGGGTGCTGTTGATGTTGTACTAGGAGTCCAATGGCTACAATCCTTGGGTACAATAGCTTTTAATTTTCAAGAACATTTCATGAAATTTTGTACGAAAGGAAAGGAAGTTGAATTAAGGGGTATTGCAGGGAAACTGAGAATGATAATCAACTCTAACGGTATGACAAAGCTTCTAAATAAGGAACAACAAGGTGTAATTACACAAATATGTTCACTAGAGGTTCCAACATCGAAATCATCTATTTCTCTAGATCTCCAAAAAGTCTTGGACAATCATTCCAAGGTATTTGAGACTCTCAAAGGTCTCCCACCTATTCGTGAACATGATCATGCTATTCATTTGATTTCGGGAAGTGTTCCTCCAAACATCAGGCCGTACAGATATTCCTATGCCCAAAAGAGTGAAATTGAACGCATGGTTGCAGAAATGCTAGAGGCTAGTATAATTCAACCTAGTCAAAGTTCTTTCTCTGCTCCAATAGTATTGGTGCACAAGAAGGATGGATCATGGTGCATGTGTCCGGATGATAGGGAGCTCAACAAGCTCACTATTAAAGATAAATTTCTGATTCCTGTCATTGATGAATTATTGGATCAATTTGATGGATCAATTTACTTCACCAAGTTGGATCTTCATTTAGGATATCATCAAATCAGAATGAAGACTGAAGACATTTTGAAAACATAATTTAGAACTCATGAGGGTCATTATGAATTTTTGGTCATGCCTTTTGGCCTTACCGATGCACCTTCTACATTTCAAGGTTTAATGAATTCCATTTTCAAACCCACCCTTAGAAAATTTGTGTTAGTATTTTTTGATGATATACTAATCTACAACAAGTATTGGAAGGATCATGTTGAACGTGTTGATAGGGTGCTACAACTATTGGAGGAGAAACAATTATATGCAAAAGGATGCAAATGTTTCGTTGGAGTACAAGAGGTGGAATATCTGGGCCATATTGTATCTCATGAAGGAGTTGAAGTCGACCCTAGCAAACTTAAAGCCATTAAGGAATGGAAAATTCCCACATCCATAAAGCATCTGTGAGGATTTCTCAGGTTGACAAGGTATTTTAGCAAGTTTTTTAAGAATTATGGGAGAATAGTTGCACCTCTAACAACATTATTGAATAAAGATGCATTTTCATGGACTCCAGAAGCAACAAAGGCCTTCGACCATCTTAAAGCGGCTTCACAAAAACCTTTATTGTGGAATGTGATGCTTCAGGAAATGGAATTGGTGTTGTTTTAATGCAAGATGAAAGACCCATTGCTTTTGAAAGTCGTCCAATCAAGGGAAAGTTTTTACACAAAGCTATTTATGAGAAGGAAATGTTGGCAATACTCCACGCACTTAAGAAGTGGCAACCCTACCTAATGGGAAGACACTTCAAGGTAAAAACGGATCATGATAGCCTTAAATACTTTTTAGAACAAAGATTATCCTCTGAAGAGCAACAAAAGTGGGTCACAAAGATGTTGGGTTATGACTTTGAAATCATCTACAAAAAAGGGAAGCAAAATGTTGTGGCAGATGCACTCTCAAGAAAGGATGAGGACGTGGAAGCACTGTTGTGCACCATTTCTATTATCCAATGAGATTGGATAAACGAAGAAAGGGAGGAATGGAAGAATGATGAAGAAGTGTGGGCACTCATTCGAAAGTTACAACAAGATCCCAGTACATCTGATACATTTACTGGAAAAATGATTCGTTATGGTACAAAGATCACTTATACCTATGTAAGAATTCCCAACTCAAACAAAAGATTCTTATGGAATTTCACACTACTCCCTTAGGAGGGCACTTGGGATTTTTAAAAACTTACCACAGGGTTAAGAAGGAATTTTTTTGGGATGGCCTTAAATCGAATATTCAAAATTTTGTGGTGGAATGTTTGGTTTGCCAACAAAATAAAGTTGAAACAATTAAGACCCCAGGTCTATTACAACCCTTATCCATTCCAAGCCAAAATTGGGAGGAGGTTTCAATGGATTTTATCATAGGTTTATCTAAGTCTGAGGGAAAGAGTGTCATCATGGTGGTAGTTTACATACTTACCAAGTATGCACACTTTTGTGCATTATCACATCCATTTAAAGCCAGTACAATTTCTATTGCATTTATGGAAACAATTCAAAACCTACATGGAAACCCAAAGATTATTGTAAGCGACACAGATCCCATTTTCACTGGAAATTTTTGGACAAAATTATTTTCTTGTCATTGTACTCAGTTAGCTCATAGCTAATCTTATCATCCTCAATTTGATGGACAAACTGAGATAGTAAACAAATGTTTGGAAGGATATCTTCATTGCTTTTTATCTGATAAACAAACACAATGGGTCAAATAGTTTCCTCTAGCTAAATGTTGGTATAACACTTCCATACTGCAGCAAAAATGACCACATTTATGGCACTTTATGGATATCATCCACCATCCATCACATCATATTTAAGAGAAAATTATAAGGTTCAAGCAGTGGAACATCACATCGAGCATCAAAAAAAAGTTCTCCAACTCTTAAAGGATAACCTCACATTGGTGCAGAATATAATGAAACAACAGGCAGATCAACATCACAATGAAAGAATTTTTGATGTAGGTAACTGGGTATTCATATGGCTACATCCACATAAACAAATTTCCCTCAAGCAAGCTAAGGAGGATAAGAAATTATCACCAAAGTATTATGGTCCGTACAAGGTGTTGCAAAATATTGGTACTATGGCGTACAAATTGGAGCTTCCTGCAGCTTCCCGAGTGCACCCAGTTTTCCATGTTTTATGTTTAAAGAAGGTTATAGGTGACAAGCTCCCAGTTCAAACAATATTGCCAGAACTTGACGAGGAAGGAAAAATCATATTGGAACCAGAAGCAGTCATAGAAACAAGAACTCGATAGCTACGAAATCGATCAATTTTGGAGTATCTCATCAAGTGGAAGAACTTGTCCGTTGAAGATTCCACATGGGAGGATGAGAATTTTATACAGAAGCATCCAAAACTACTCAAGCATTCAGGAAAACACTTTTTGAAAGGAGAGGGGCATGTTAGGCCCCTATAATACTAGTGATTCCCCCATTACTATTGTCATTGTATCCCTTATTGTTATTATTGTGCCCCTATTGTCCCCATATTGTTATTAGTATGCTCCATAGTAACCCACTATTGTTATTTTTGTGCCCTTATGTCATTACTGTTATGTCAACTTGATTATATTATGACCCCTTAGACTCTTATATATAGAAGGGAGGTTTAGTCATTTGTATCATCCAAGAATTGTTCATTTGTGTAATGTAGAGGAGATTGCCCCCTCAAAGAGGTTGAATTCTAAGGCGTTGATCTATCTTTTTTTCATTTTGTGAGTTGGTTTCCTAACAGGGTAATTCATTTTACATCCTTTCAAATAAATAGGTCACAACTAGCCCTAATATGTTGTCACAACTATATCTATCTAAGGGAGATTCTACGCGTTGCAAAGGAAGCCTAGCTGCAACATAAAGGAGACATATATCAGCGTAAAAGAGCAGCATGGAAATCCCTGTAACAACATGTTAAATATTGTTATTCTAAGGCATGGATAAGGTATGTTTGGGAGCAGAATTCACTAGATTAGAAGATAGAGGGAAACGCTGCTAATTAGGATCTTGTTTAGGCTTGTTGAAGGAGTCTACAGCTCCAGCTAGCTGCTTTGCTAGGTTGCAAGCCATAGCAAGCAGCTAAGGTTGTTCCAAGGAATTATTACAGTTTACTTTGAGTTCAGATGGTAGCATGGATTAGATGAGACTCTCCTAGGTGGACTGAAGCCCTTGAAGGGCTTAGTTATCTAACAACTTTAATGCAACATGATGATGGATGCAGCATGGTGATGAATGAAGCATGGTGACGAATGAAGCATGGTGACGAATGAAGCATGGTGATGGGTGTAGCATGGTTGAATGTAGCATGGTGATGGATGCAACATGGTGATGGATGTATCATGGTGATGGAATCACCTTGGAGAATCAGTTAAAGCATGAGGACTGATAAGTGTGCCTTAACCTAAGTTCAGATCTGTAGTCATTTAGAACTATTGTTTCATCTTCATGATGAAATATCTTTGATGTTTGATCTATTATTTTGACAAGTCAAAGTGTTGACTTCAAATGTATTTGTGCTATCTCTCTCTCTGATGAACTATTGAACAATATAATAAGAATTGATCAAGGGTTTCCCCACATTGGCATTTGTCCCTAGATGGCGCCACATCTTGTGTCTCTTGTCTTGGCTTGTCTTCTGATGTTTATGTTTATGTTCTATTTGCACTTTACTATCATGCTGATGTGATTGCTAATCTGAATATTGTCATTGATCTAATGTGAAAAATTGAAGTAAATTTCTCTAAGCATAGAACATACCAAAATTAAGGCCACCCCACATCTTACTGTCATATTTTCCTCAGCCCCTCAAACCTCCAAATCTGATAAGGAGAAGTCAGAGTGAAGTCTATATCATGATTATATAGGATTGGCACTCATGAAAATATTGTGAACTATATTATAATATCAACTTCACCTTCTAGGATGTCTAGATTGCAGAAATTGATTTGAAGTACAATTCATTACCTAGTTCGACATCTCATAAATTTTTAAGCACAATTTTGTCTGTTAGAAATTTTGTTTGGATGTTTTCTATGTGAAATTATGTTTCACAGTAGTCAGAGGATGGCCAAATAAGGGACAAAAAAATAGGTTTCAGATGATTCCCAGAGAGACCCTCAAAATTTAAGGTGGCAGTGCAAGGAATGGAAAAGAATGGGACACAAGGGACCCCTTCAGACCCCCTTTGCTGAATATAGAAACAATATTAGAAACATTAAAATAATCTTAAAAAACAAAAATGTGTTGAGTGTAGGCCTTTCTCCTTTGGATTCTCAATTTTTGACAATAATATCTCTTTTCACCACTATCAAGGTGTGATTGGTTTCACGTTGCACCATTAATAAGGTGTTATCAATTTCATACTACACCAGTTGTAGCATGTGACTACTCCTCTATCCTTTCAGAGTCAACCACTTTCGAGGATATCAACATTGTGTGTTGGATACTCAACATCATGAACATGGAAACTTTTATTAAAATTAAATTCCACTAAGTTGGAGGTGTATAGAGACATGCCCTAGCCTCCTCCATCAATCTATATAAGGAAGGCATACCAAGGGAGAGAGGAGGAATTTTTTAAGATAAACTTATGTTTGGCATCCCGAGGGAGAAATGAGGAAAATTTTATGATAAACTTATGTTTGCTACAATTGAAAGAAGCTCTTATACACTATCATTCATCGATCAAAGTGTTCATGCTTGTGTGGGAGTCAAGGAGGAGTTGGAGAAAGGGTTTAAGAGGAACCTTCAACTAGGAACTCAAGGTAAAAGCTTGGTGGTTGTAATGTTTCTCATTTATGAATATAGATCTATATTATTTCCCCCTCCATTACCATTTGTGCTTAGTCTTGTATGAAATTCAATGGTAGATATGGTCTTTCCTGAGTAGATTATGTTAAATCTAGGGGTATTTGACATTCCTCTTGCTTAAGAAGGTTTCATGTTGGTCTTTTTGTCTTATTATGTGTAGGAAGTGTTATCACTAAGATTTTCATTAGAAATTATGGGAAGAAGGAAAGGGGTCCGAGCTAACAACAAACCAATCTTTTAAGTACATAATCTAGCCAATGTGTACTCAAAGAAGGCTCTCTCTTTATGATTTAGCTTTGTTTTATGGAATATTAGGCTAGTTATGAAAGCTTGCAGGGGATTTTGGTTGGGTGGTGAAATTCTGGTAATATATGGATAGAACAAGGTTTTCAAACCATTGGGCTATGGAGTCAAATCGAGTGATGGCTCAACTGGATCAGATCAAATTACTAAAGGGAAAACTCACAGGGCAAGGTAGTAAAACAAAAGGAAAATGTTGATTTCAGATGGATGGATGAAATGGTAATAAACAGGGAGAAGGAGCAATGACGAATCCTTTAACCAGGTTTAATATGAAAAATATATAGCAATTAAGTATTCTTTGTTAAATGGGTCACTGTGATAAATTATGAAAGCAAGGGAGCATTTAAGAATTCCCTAACTATGATAGTCTGGAAGAAAACATTAAGAAAGATAAACCTTTTAAAACATATTGCAGCAAAGAAATTCTGAAATATCATTATTTCATTTATCATTCGGATTTCATGAAACACATGTGATTATTAATAAACAGAAGGGAAACAGTAAAACACAAGAGATATAGAATACTTATTTGATTTTTGTTTGACACAAGTATCCTGTAAATTGCCTCAACTTGATTCCTTGATTGAGCAAGCCATACAAAATGTTGGTACAATAACGCTTCAATTCCAGAAGAAAATGTCTATAGAAATGTTGTAGAATCCACCTAATACTTCGAATAACGAAGTATTTATAAAAAAAATTCATCAAAATATCTCATAACTAAATGAGATTTATTCTAGGAAAATAAAATATCTATTTACACAAATATAGAGATAGATGGTCTCTAATATAGTGATAGATAATGAACTGATTTTTGTTGTCCCTATTTTTGTTGAAGGAGTTGGAGGAATGCTCTATGAATCTACATCTTGTTGTTGTCTTAGTAATTCTATGTTGGACATCTGATTTGATCTTTTTAATGGATACTCTTTCACCTGTAACTGATACTCTTTACTTGTTCACTAGTATTCATCCTTTTTACCAAAATTTACTGTGGTAAATATTTCTATTTACCTCATTGTTTACCATGGTAATTTATAGGATGTCAATCATGTTGGACCACCAATCATCCTTTGGTATTCTCGTTTTTGTCAACTTCTTGTAAATTTCATCTGCTTCTGTATATTTTACAAAATTGGGTTGTACAGGGAATAAGTGCTTTACTTCATGCTCAATGAAAAAGAGGTTCTCTAAACCATCGTACAACACTTTTCCTGTTGGCAATGCCTTGGCTGAAGATGAACTAGCCTGATTTTCAGCCTGCTGATGTAATTTATTAATGTAATCAATCTGAACCATTAGCTTATCATTGATGACTAAAGCACTAGGGAGTCCTTTCATCCTTAAGATGTCAAATTTCTTCATGAACTCATCTATATCTAGCTGCATGCTTTGACATCTACATTCCAGGCCTTGCATCAGATTCTTTATTTCAAGGATGGTAGCAATTCTATCCTTAATGTCTAATTGTTCTAATGATTGCCTGTTTTTATTGTTCAGAAAATTGATTAATCTGATGGCTTCCTTATGTTTCATGCCTAGTTCTTCTCTGGTCTTCTCAATTTCTTTAAGAGCAAGCTTTACTAAATCAATCTTTTCAAAAAAAATTTGAATTGATGACCAAATATGATTGATGGAATCAATGATATTGGTCCACAATATCCTCCTAATCTTTGTTAAAGGCTAGTCAAATGTCAGGTCCTTCTCCAATGCTTTAATTTGTTGGGCCATGCCTTTACTTTTCCTTATCTCTTCTGCAGAATTGATCTTTGATATATCATATTTTTGCTCCAAGGTAGTGAATTTCTCTTTTACTTTCTGCAGCTCTGTCACTTGGAGTTTCATTTCTTCCATTGACCTAATCAAGTCCTCTGTACTCTATGTTAGTGTACCTGTCTGTGATGTACATGTTGCTTCTATGGGTGCAGTTGTTGCCAAAGGGATGTTTGGTGCTAAAACAATTGCCATTGTGGAAGGGACTGTTGTTGAAACTATTGGCACTACAGTTTGAGGCTGTGTGGGAAACTCACTCTTCCTTGAATACACTTCCTTCTCCAATTCCTGCTTTGTTTCTTTTAATTTCTTATTTAACTTAAGGACCAAGTCCATAAGTTCTTATTCATTTTTCTTCTCTATTACTTCAGCAGTCTGAGGGTGAATGAGAGGTGGCAACTTCAACTATTTTCTAAGTGCAACTATATCTTCATTCTTTTTCTTAATTAGGCTTTCTACTGCCTTGACATCTTTTGGGTCATGACCCAACTCAACTACTAACTCTTCCAATGATTTTATTCTATTATCTTTTTCTTGTGAGGAGGCTTTTTCCAGCTGCAATTGGGTTGTAGTGTTGCTCAATGAATTTTGCAGTCTATGAACCATCATTGCTTTGTTGGTCAGTGTTGAGTATACCATCTCACCCGTTTTCTTGTGTAGTTTAATCTGGTCTATAGGGTGGATGTCTTTAGCCATGACTTCAAAGTCATTTTTGAGATAATTTTCCAAGGATTTTGGTTGTAGCACTGTGGGCTTCAGGAAACTCATTTGCATTTTGCCCTCTTTGATTTAAAATGCTGACATCATTCTAGTTTGGTTTGTAGGGGCTATCTTTAAGTACTGAGCATAGGCTTGGGCCTTCAATTGCTCATTCTTTGTCTTGATCTCTTTGAACTTTCCCTTTATGTCTATAATCTTCTCAGAAGAAGACCTCAGGGATGAAACTTCTATGCTCTGTTACCTTTCCAATTATTTCCTTTGTGAGCTTGAAGGTGTCCCACCTGTTGGGAATGTTTGTAGACTGTCTCCACCTTCCCTCCTCATACTCTCTGTAGTTTCCTCGATGTATTCTTCCTCTGAATATGGATTGATCTGTAGGTCTTCTAGAAGGGGTAGCTACTTCTCTAACTCTTTTCAAGTTATTTTCCTCATTCAGAGGAGTCTGCACAACTGGGGGATTTCCCATGTTTGTTGGAGTTGGATGTGGCTATGGTGAAGCTCGTTCTTCAGAGATTTCAAGCTACTCTAATACTTCTGGCTCTTCTAATGATGGAGCACTTATTTCCTGGTTTTGTTTCTATGATGGATCTGCTGTGGGGGCACTAGTTTCTTGTGTGTGCCTTTGAGAAGTTTCAATTATGGAGGCACTAGGCTCTAGTGTTGGCCTTTGAGTAGATTCAGCTGGTACCTATTCAAAAGAGTCTAGGTCAAGCCTCTTCTCCAAATCTCTCATCACATTTTCAACTTCAACTTTATCACTATCTTGTTCTACCGATGTCCCTTCCCTCCATTCATTTAAATTGGTATATTTCTCTATTTCATGAATGTTGTGATGGATATAGGGTGATAACTTGTGTTTTGTCCTCCTATCATAGATGAAACTGTCGGGATCATATGTCCAAGAAAAGATCTTCTTTAGTTTCATTATTGTTTCTATGATTTCTTCTACTTCTTACCCTGCTTTTATGTTGTTGCACACAAATGGGCCTAAGTGGTCTTTGATCCTCAATTGGGCCTTTTTCTTTGCCTTGGTGAAATGAATTTGGTCAAAGTTTATCATTTTCCTATAATATTCCAAGGCAAACAATCTCATAGGGACATATTTAGGCAGCTTGAAAGGAGGGAGCTCACAACCATAGATTTGAATCTTAGTGTGATTCTGGTACACGTACCAGTCACCTATCTTGTACTGCTTTGATAGTTGCAGGATTCTCTTGATATCATCATTGATTCTTGGGGGAGAATGTCCTGTCAACATGGTAGTTACAGGATGGACAAATTGATCTATGAATTCATTGTATGAATAGGGAGAAGTGTATGAGTAGTGGAAGATGGAAGTCCAGAAAATGACTGATCTAGGATTACCTCTGGTATCAAGTTTATTCACAGAGAATGGAAATTTGTCAGTTTGGTAATACAGGAAAAGGTGATACAAGATTGTGGAATACTTGAACACTCTCTCATTTTCCAATCTCATGAACTGGTCATGCATTTTGTCAACTATGAATGTAGCATAGACATACTTGGCAGCAGGGGGATAGCCAGGGGTGAAGATAGTCATATAAGCAAAGGTCATTTCATCATCATATTCATTGGTTGTGAAACTGAGAATACAGGCAATCATGGTAATAATATCCCTCCCTAAGCTTGTAAAAGCACATGTCATGTAGGGTGGAGGGTTTTCTAAAATGTATTGTTCTAACATGAACATTTGGAAAACTTTGACAATCTCTGAGTTGCATAGTTTTGAATATTTGTCAAGTAAATTAGCAATAGACAGAGGGGTAAGGTTCTCACTAGGTTGCAACTGCAATATTTCATTGATTGAGTCTATTGTAATGGAAAAAAGGATTTTATGGTCAGGGGACATTACAGCTCTGAGATTAAGGTTGTAATTGGCATGGCGCTGGTGGACAATGTCTGGGAAAATGTGCACAGAAGAGAATTAATACTTTGGGAGATTTGATTCCCATAGACCAATATTGTCAGCACCATTGAGGTAAATGTCTCGATATTTGCAGTGTAGTCTAAAGGGGGAGTCGTCAAATTTGAGGTCTTTGATTTGGAAGTATCTATCATCTAAGGGAAGGTGGTCCAAGTCCCTATGAGGAGTGGAGACTGGAGCCACATTGAGGGCCATGGGGGTTTCCATTTCTGGTTCTTGTGGATTCAGAGATGAAAATGGGGCTTTCTGAGTGTAAAATAGGTGTAGCAAAGGTCCTGGGAGTTTTTAACTTCAAGTTTGGCAGCTAAATAACACTGGAATTTTGGGTTTCAACTTAATTGCAGTGGAATTTTAGTATTTAATTAGGGTTTCTGGAAGGAAAATGGTAAATACTTATTATGGAGTGATGGGTAATGGTGTATTGGTTGACTGGAAGCACACTGTGGACTAGAGCGACGTTGACCAGCAATTTACAGGGTAGTTAATGGTTTGGGTACGAGTAGGTTGATTTTCTATGTACTGGTTGTATGCATGAGTTTTTCATAATAAGGGACGAAAAATGATTATACTTTTTTTTTTATGCAAAGTCAAAGCTTTTGGCGGGTTTTGTGACATGGACGGGTTACGTAAGCGGGGGTGACTTGACATTTTGTCATTAGCGAGAGGCGATAAGTGGGTTTCATTGCACCGCTTATGGAGGGTAAATGGTATTTCGAGGGAACCACGCGATTCCATACATTGCTCGACACGTAGCATCATAATTGTTCACCAAACCGCTCACATCGCGTGCTAAAGGTTGACCAAAAAGGCCCGCGCAATATGAGCGAGGGTTGTTGGATCTGAAGGATCCGATCAAATGGTAGTCGGGGCAATGACATGACTGATGTATGACAGGGGCGAGCCCAATATTAATTAAAAGACTTAATCATATCGGGGGCAATTTGATTGGTCGCTGAGTTATTAATTAGTCCTGATGACTTAATTAATCCTCATTAGCATGGCGGGGAGGTCGGGTTCTTAATTAACTACAGATTAGCTAATTAATATCATTTATTATTTGATTTATGGTTATATTTAACCATCGGGGTAGGATATGTAAAATTTGGGGTTTTGTATAATATAATAATACGAGCGTGGGTAATGTTGTTTTATTCGGGAATTACATAATAACATTAGTGGTTAATATGACCAAATGAATGGGAAAGCACTAAATCTAATGTTTTCCAAAAGTATTTCATCATACAACATATTAACTTAGGCTAAAATGCATAAAAGGGTTTTTATGAGGAATTATTCAATTTACCTAAGTAGAATATGATTTTACTTAGGAAAAATTTTATCAAAGGAATGAGTGATTTTATGGTGGGGTGAAAGTAATTTAGGCATTTCCAATTATTGGGCTGAGGGTCTGGTCCCTCCAAAAGTCAAAGAAATGCTCTGAGACCCTCCAATTTTGGGAATTACCTTTAGCACTTAGGGAATTAGTGAAAATTTAGGGGAAATGAATAGGGAAGTTAATTATTATGACTTTGAATGTTGATGTGCCTTCCATGTGCTACATGTTTTTTCCAGTGATGAAAATTACAATTTTTAAGCTTTGTACTTAACCATTTCATCACAAATTTAATCTGCAACCACCATCTACTTACCCTACCTACTTATCCTACCATTTTTACTTCTCTTTGTTAGGGTGCACTTAAACTGGCAAACCCTTATCAACTTTTCTTTTCTTCTACAATGTAAATCTATCTAAGTCTATCCTTATTACATCTGAGGGCTCAGATTAAACTGTTGAGCTCCTTTTATTCACTCTACCTATCTACTTATCTGCCAAGATTAAACAGTTTGGTCAGATTTTATTCTCTATCTCTGAGCATGAAATTGAAAATATCGAATAACCAAGACTAAATTGTTTGGTTACCATGTATTGTGGCATAAGTAACAAGTTGCACACAATCATTATTGTACAAAAAGTAAAATAGTAGTGGCAGTTGGTCTTGCACACTTTCCTGGTCTTTTTCTTTTTCTTGGGGTTCATTTTTTTATCTTTTTTGACCCTTTCTATTCTTTTTTTCCTTTTGATTTTTTTTCTAGGACATAACCTCTTTACATTTTTAATTTCTTTGATTTCTTTTATAAATATGGAAAACATTTGCAAAAGCAAAGGTATGTACGTATTTTAGAGAAAACTAATTCAATCATGATATATGACACCTATTGGTATAGGAACCTAACAGTGGCTCCACTTGGGGATGGCATTTCCTTGTGAAATGTCAAGAACACCGTCAACTGGTAGCCTGATTCATTGGGCAAATCCTACACATTTATATGCTCTGTTGCATAATCTTTGTGACTAAAACTTTTGAACTAAAAATACACCCTTTCTGCAAACTGAAATTTGATCTAACATAACCTTGCTATTGAAAACTGAATTTATTCAAACTGAAATCTTACCTACTTACTCTAATCAGCTTTCTGATTGTTGTTTAGGTAAAATGAAACAACCAATGCAACCACTCAAGAAGTATATATGTTGATGGATTTTGCTGCTTGGGCTTGTTTATGATTGAAACTGAGATCCTAAAGCCAAATATAACCTTGTCAACCAAAGATCAGATAAGGAAATACTTGCTTTCCTTTGTAGGCTCCAAAAACTGTACAAAAGGATCCTCCAAAATATGTAGACTATTTTTGAATTGATTCAAACAACTATATAATTTTTCTGGATAACCTCCATGCCATGAAATTGAAATGTCACTTTTATCTTTATCACCCTACAGACTTTCAGATGAGCATTGTGATGATACTTCTATTGACTGAAATGTCTGGCTGGTGAAACCATTATCATCTTGAATTTGACTCACACAGTCTTTTAATGGAGAAAAATTGTGATTGCATTCATTATCAAACTCATCATTTGTGGGATCATCAAAAACTTGGAAGGATTGATGCAACTTATTACATATAGGTTTGAATGGAACTTCATAAGTTTCTACAAACTGCTCACCCTTTTCTTTAGAGATTTTATACCACATTCCATTTAAAAATTGAAATGATTCAAAATAAAGAGTCAAATAAGATTCACTTATTTCCAAATTTTCTACATTTTCTTCCTCACTTTCATAGTTGAAATGAACAAGCTAGTCACTATTCTCAAGTTGGTGAAACTGGATTTCCTTATTCCCCAAACTAGCCTCTGATTGCTCTGTAAAGTTAGTTTGGATTTGAAGAACATAATTATCATCATACTGATCATATTTGGGCAAATCATCAAAAGAATTAATGTCATCAAACACGCACATTAGATCAGGAGATTTCTCCTCCACATATTTCTTTATAAATATTTCTTCTGATCTATGGTAGTTGGAATTAGCAGGAATTTGTTCATGATTCTTAATCTCTTCTTGTATTGATGGCTGCAATATATTGACCAAAGGATAATGGTAATCCTGCCATATAAGATCTTCTGGATGATTTGTACCAGGAAAGCAAAACTCATTCCAAACTGTTTCTTGATTTAAGTGATTGGCCAATTGTTTCTCCTCCTTATTATCCATTGTAACCAAGTGCTTTGAATACTCTTGATCTTCATAAAAAAAAACAACCTTATCACATACAACAGGAAAATATTTATCATTATCTTTGTCGTATAGAAGCTTGCAAGGGAGTTGCAAACTCTCATTAATTTTAGATGAAAGATCATGATCTGTCAAAGTATGTTGTCTTATTTCATTTACATGCAAGGAAAGAAAATTTGTGACATGGTTTTCATCAAATAAATTTGACTGGTCTTTAATTTCTAAAGAAACCACTACTTGCTGAAGATGGTCTTGTGGTTCAATAATTTTAAGCTCTATCGCCTCTACCTCCAAATATTTGGACTGTTGTTGGTTTTCATTGGTGTTTTCTATTTGAGCAAGTTCAGGGAACTGAATTTCTTCTTTATTCTGATCAATTTGTTGTGCTGCAAGAATTGTTTCCTGTGGGGAAACTTCATGGGCCTTTGAACAACATACATCATCTTTTTCTTTCTGGGGGTAAGATAATTCAAGCAAGGCTTAGACTTTTTGAAAAGGCTTTTCTTCTAAAACCTCTAATATTTCATGATCCATGAACTGATCATCATCATCATAGTAATTTTCAAGACATTAAAGAAAACTTTCAAAATTGTCACAGCAGCCTTGAATTAGCAATAGAGATGAATAAATCTCCTTGTATTTGTCATGAAATGCAGCATGAAATTTATTTAAAGAACATATGCTAGAGGCTGGTAATTTTCATACCAAGATCTGGATTTTTCTTCTAAAGTTGCCATAAATATTTTCATAAGACAATCTTCATGGAATTTGACTTTAAACTTTTGAATGTGCATATGAATTTTTAATAAATTTAAAGCAGCATCATCTCCTATTTCATCTTTAAACAATGGAAGATTTTTTTACCAATTAAAGTTAGGCAAAGGATTTGGAAAACCTGGAATATTTTACCTGTCCAAAGGAGCATACCTGCCTTATTAAATTCATCTTGAAAACACTCAATGCTAAAATTGGGTCACCGTAGGTTCTCAACAATTCTGGATTCTTTTAGTAGTGGAGTCTTGAGTATTTGAGGCTTCTTGATTGAAAAGTGATCATAATAAGATTCAAAAGGATGATATATATTTACAATTTTCAAAGGAAAATAATTAAAAATTAATCTAAAATCTTCTCTAAAATACAATATACATTGGAAAACTCTATTAATTTAGAAAGAACATAATGTCTTGGATAACAATCCAAGTTAAAATCTTGATCTTTTCGTATTGTTCTTTCAGGTTCGTTCCTCTAGTGGAATCTTAGTTGTGAAATTGATGTGGAGTCACCAGGTGGATGATTTTAACCTTTGTGTGTTTGATCACTATCCACCATCATAGATCAGATCTAAACCTGTAAAACAATTCTGAAGAAAAATAGTAAATAACTTCAAATCGTTCCTTTAAGATACATAAAATATTTAATTTAGTGCTTTCTCAAAGGTTTATTTTAACTGAGGATTTGTCCTTCCCCAGTATGGTCGCCACTACGTTATCACTCAGATTTTCCTTAGAAGTTATGGGAAGAAGGAAAGGGGTTCAAGGTAACCACAAACCAATCTTTTAAGTATAGAATCTAGCCAATATGTACTCAGAGAGGGCTCTCTCTTTATGATTTAGCTTTGTTTTATGGGATATTAGGCTACTGCAGGGGATTTTGGTTGGGTGGTGAAATTCTGGTAACAGATGGATAGAACAAGGTCTTCAAACCATTGGGCTATGGAGTCAAATCGAGTGATGGCTCAATTGGATCAGATCAAATTACTAAATGGAAAACTCACAGGGAAAGGTAGTAAAGTCTGCTAGAAGGGGTAGCTACTTCCCTAACTCTTTCCAAGTTCTTTTCCTCATTCAGAGGAGTCTGCACAACTGGGGGATTTCCCATATTTGTTGGAGTTAGATGTGGTTGTGGTGGAGCTTGTTCTTCAAAGATTTCAGGCTGCTCTAATACTTCTGGCTGTTCTGATGCTGGAACACTTGTTTCCTTGTTTTGATCCTGTGATGGTTGTGTTGTGGGAGCACTAGTTTCCTGTGTGTGCCTTTGAGAAGTTTATGCTATGGAGGCACTAGGCTCTAGTGTTGGCATTTGAGTAGATTCAGCTGGTACCTATTCAAAAGAGTCTAGGACAAGCCTCTTCTTCAAATCTCTCATCACATTTTCAACTTCAACTTTATCACTATCTTGCTCTACCAATGTCCCTTCCCTCCATTCATTTAAATTGGCATATTTCTCTATTTCAAGAATGTTGTGATGGATATAGGTTGATAAATTGTGTTTTTTCCTTCTATCACAGATGAAACTGTGAGGATCATATGTCCAAGCAAAGCTCTTCTTTAGTTTCATTGTTGTTTCTATGATTTCTTCTGCTTCTTTCCCTACTTTTTCGTTGTTGCACACAAATGGGCCTAAGTGGTCTTTGATCCTCAAATGGGCTTTTTTCTTTGCCTTGGTGAAATGAATTTGGTCAGAGTTTATCATTTGCTTGTAATATTCCAAGGAAAACAATCTCATAGGGACATATTTAGGAAGCTTTAAAGGAGGGAGCTCACAACCATAGATTTGGATCTCAATGTGATTCTTGTACAAGTACAAGTCACCTATCTTGTACTGCTTTGACAGTTGCAGGATTCTCTTGATATCATCATTGATTCTTGCGGGAGAATGTCCTATAAACATGTTGGTTACAGGATAAACAAATTGATCTATGAATTCATTATATGAATAGGGAGAAGTGTATGAGTATTGGAAGATGGAAGTCCAGAAAATGACTGATCTGGGATTACCTCTGGTATCAAGCTTATTCACAGAGAATGGAAATTTGTCAGTTTGGTAATACAGGAATTGGAGATACAAGACTGTGGAATACTTGAACACTCTCTCATTTTCCAATCTCATGAACTGATCATGCATTTTGTCAACTATGAATGTAGCATAGACATACTTGGCAGCAGGGGGATAGCCAGGGGTGAAGATAGTCATATAAGCAAAGGTCATTTCATCATCATATTCATTGGTTGTGAAACTGAGAATACAGGCAATCATGGTAATAATATCCCTCCCTAAGCTTGTAAAAGCGTCTGTCATGTAGGGTGGAGGGTTTTCTGAAATGTATTGTTCTAACATGAACACTTTGCAAAATCTGATGATCTCTAAGCTAGATAGTTTGGAATATTTGTCAAGTAAATCAACAATATACAGAGGGGTAAGGTTCTTACTAGGTTGCAATTGCAATATTTCATTGATGGAGTCTGTTGTAGTGGAAAAAAGGATTTGTTGGTCAGGGGACATTACAGCTCTGAGATTAGGGTTGTAATTGGCATGGCATTGGTGGATAATGTCTTGGAAAATGTGCACAGAAGGGAATTAATACTTTGGGAGATTTGATTCCCATAGACCAATATTGTCAGCACCATTGAGGTAAAGGTCTCGATATTTGCAGTGCAAGCTCAAGGGGGAGTCATCAAATTTGAGATCTTTGATTTGGAAGTCTCTATTATCTAAGGGAAGGTGATCCAAGTCCCTGTGAGGAGTGGAGACTGGAGCCACATTGAAGGCCACGAGGATTTCCATTTCTGGTTCTTCTGGATTCAGAGATGAAAATGGGGCTTTTTGAGTGTAAAATAGGTGTAATAGAGGTCCTAGGAGTTTTTAATTTCAAGTCTGGCAGCAAAATAACACTGGAATTTTGGGTTTCAACTTAATTATACTGAAATTTTAGTATTTGATCAGGGTTTCTAGATGGAAAGTGGTAAATAACTATTATGGAGCAACTGGTAAGGGTGTACTGGTTGAATGGAAGTACATCGTGGACTAGAACGACTTCGGGCAGCAATTTACAGGGTGGTTGATGGTTTGGGTACGAGCAGGTTGATTTTCTACGTACTGGTTGTACGCATGAGTTTTTCATAATAAGGGACGAAAAAGGATTATACTTTGTTTTTTATGCAAAGTCAATTTTTTTTGTGGGTTTCGTGACACGGATGGGTTACATCAGTGGGGGTGACTTGACATTTTGTCGTTAGCAGGAGGCAGTAAGCGGGTTTCATCACACCGCTTATGGAGGGTAAGTGGTATTTGGGGGGAACCGCACGATTCCATACGTTGCTCGACACATAGCATCGGCATTGTTCACCAAACTGCTCACATTGCATGCTAAAGGTCGACTAAAAAGGCCCACGCAATATAAACGAGGGTCGTCGGATCTAAAGGATCTGATTGGATGGTAGTCGGGGCAATGACATGACTGATATATAACAGGGGCAGGCCCGATATTAATTAAAATACTTAATCATATCGAGGGCAATTTGATTAGTCGTTGAGTTATTAATTAGTCCTAATGACTTAATTAATTCTCATTAGAATGGCGGGGAGGTTGGGTTCTTAATTAACTACAGATTAGCTAATTAATCCCATTTATTATTTGATTTACGGTTATATTTAACCATCAGGGTAGGATATGTAAAATTTGGGGTTTTGTATAATATAATAATACGGGCGTGGGTAATGTTGTTTTATTCAGGAATTACATAATAACATTAGTGGTTAATATGACCAAACGAATCGAAAAGCGCTAAGTCTAATGTTTTCCGAAAGTATTTCATCATACAACATATTAATTTAGGCTAAAATGCATAAAAGGGTTTTTATGAGGAATTATTCAATTTACCTAAGTAAAATAGGATTTTACTTAGGAAAAATTTTATCAAAGGAATAAGTGATTTTATGGGGGGGCTAAAAGTACTTTAGGCATTCCAATTATTGGGCCAAGGGTCCGGTCCCTCCAAAAGTCAGAGAAATGCTCCGAGCCCCTCCAACTTTAGGAATTACCTTTAGCACTTAGGGAATTAGTGAAAATTTAGCGGAAATGAATAGGGAAGTCAATTATTGTGACTTTGAATGTCGATGTGCCTTCCATGTGCTACATGTTTTTTCAGTGATGAAAATTACAATTTTTAAGCTTTGTACTTAACCATTTCATCACAAATTTATTCTGCAACCACCATCTACTTACCCTACCTACTTATCCTACCATTTTTACTTCTCTTTATTAGGGTGCACTTAAACTAGCAAACCCTTATCAACTTTTCTTTTCTTTTACAATGGAAATATATCTAAGTCTATCAGTATTACACCTGAGGGCTCAGATTAAACTGTTGAGCTCCTTTTATTCACTCTACTTATCTACTTATCTTCCAAGATTAAATAGTTTGGTTAGATTTTATTCTCTATCTCTGAGCATGAAATTGAAAATATGGAATAACCAAGATTAAATTGTTTGGTTACCATGGATTGTGGCATAAGTAACAAGTTGCACACAATAATTATTGTACAAAAAGTAAAATAGTAGTGGCATTTGGTCTTGCACACTTTTATGGTCTTTTTATTTTTCTTGGGGTTCATTTTTTAATCTTTTTACCTTTTCTATTCTTTTTTTCCCTTTGATTCTTTTTCTAGGACATACCCTCTTTAAATTTTATATTTTTATTTTTTTATTTTTTACAAATATGGAAAACATTTGCAGAAGCAATGGTATGTACATATTTCAGAGACAACTAAGTCAATCATGATATATGACACCTATTGGTATAGGAACCTAACAGGAAGTAGGTGCTAGTAGTTGGAGTTGAATATCTAAAGCTACATCAACTAGGATTATACATGGAAAACCATCAAGTGAAAGGTATGGGCCATGTCCTTATTTATCATAGCTTATGTTAGGATAAGTTAGAAGTCTCATTAGAGAGCTCAGTTCATGGAGTTGCACATCAACTATTAGACTTATTAACAATGTTCTATGTGGATGTGCTCCTCGCATTTCCCATGCTCCAGGGGCAGGGGGGGCCTAGAGAAATGTTTCTTCATGCCGCACCTTTGGTGGAAACTCAAGAAAATGCACCAAGAAACATTTCCCTAGTGTGTGGGACATGTTTCCACAAAAGGTGGGCATATAGGTTCTCCCCCCACTAGCAGGGAATTTCCTGGTCACCCCAAGCCTTGATCTTTTTGTCCAACAACCCTTTAAGATAGAACAAAGATAGGAGATAGATATTTGAGGAGTTTGTGACTTTGGAAATTAATGGTAACCTTGGTAATTAATGGTAAGATTAAAAGTGATAACCTTGAGAATTCTACTATATATTCTATCAATAGGTGGTGTCGTATAACCTTGTCGAGTGTCACCTATAAAATTACTGCTTAGGCTATGGCATTGCACGTGAGAGATGATGCTAAGAATATTGTGTGTAGGGAGAATATTAGCTTTATACAAGGGTTCTTTGCTCTAGATAATATGATCTTGGCTTGAGAGGCTATGCAATGGGCCAAGGAGATTAGCTAGTAAGCTCTCTTTTTAAAGATTGACCTCAACAAAACCTATGATCGAGTTTACGAGACATTCATTACTGGCATGTTGATCTACCTGGGCTTTGCTTTGCAATGTGTAGAGATGGTCAATAACCTATTTTTTTGTGCCTCTACATTTGCTTCAACAAATAAGGCATTTTCTCCCCATATTCATCTCTTCAAATATACCAGGAAAGAATGCTCCTTGGCACCCAATCTTTTAAGTGTTGACAACAAAAGCCCTTGGTTGTTTGTTGGAATTGACCTATTTACAAAGATGATTATGGGGAGTATCTCTCCAAATAATCCTAAGATGGTGAAAAATCATTATATAGACTATTCTCTCCCCTGTGAGAATGGTTGTCTCCGACCTTTAAAAATTACATACCTACACCATGCTTCTGCATCTCTAGTTGAAAATTGAAACAACAAGACAGGAGAAAACAACAAAAGGCCAATATAAGCAAGTTGAATGACTACATCAAAACGTTGTGGAAAAGGAAGAAAAACTATATCTTCAGGACTCTGTACTGCACTCAAAAATATAATTTAGCATAAGAGTGAGGAGATATGTACAATGGAGAATTTGGTGGCTACTTCACAAATTCAAATGGGCTTGTTTTCCTGTATTGAAGGTGGTTTTATAGTCACAGAAAACTAGAGAGCGTGTTTTGGTCCTACAACATATCTTGGGAGGCACTATAAAAAAATTTGTTGGGATTCTTTCTTATTCAATTGAAGATTATGTCATGACAAGGCTCAGTTGAGAGGGCGATGAATTCCATGGATGTTATAACGATTTGGCTAGAGGATGGGAAGGTCTGGGAGACCATGGAAGTGAAAATATATTTTTAATTAATACCTCAAATGTGACCAAGCTTAAAAATAAAGATGGTTCTGGTGCAAAAGGACAAAAAAAAAACAAAAGAAGAAACAACAAAAATTTGAGACCTTATGCACCCCTAGAATGTAGTTCTTTGCTACCTCACATCTATTGTATCTATTGCAAAACTCTCATATATGCTTGAACATGAGAGGAACATGATCACAACATTATTTTATTTATTCTCTTCCTTTATGAATTTCATGGCAAGTAAAATCATCACTTTCTTTTCTTATTTGAGCATTATATGGAAGGCTTCATGTAGTTGTTTCACAAGGTGCCATAGCTTATTTTCAAGAGACAATTGTTCAACAAACCATGATTAATGAATGTTATTGGATCCTGTTACAACTAATACTTGAATATATCATTCCAAAAATTCTCCTCCTTCTAGATTGTAAATTCATCATATATTTTCCTAGGACAAGAACTGGTGAGTGATTCCATAACAAAGGTATTTGAGATGCTAGTTGGTGTGTCTAGAAAGTTTTAGGTATTGGAAGGGTGCTTCCACAATTGAAAAAAGGTAGACATGGATGCTTGATCTATTGGAAGACTACTTGAACTTCTTAGAATTTACATATTGTCAAATGGATGGGATCACTTCAACATTTGAAAAGTGGCATTGGATAAAGAACTTCAATAGCCCATATAACAAAATTTTTATTTTTCTTATTTCAACTCAGGAAGGTTGGGTTGGAACTAGTTTTGAAAGTGTAGATACAGTTGTTATATATGAATTATATTTCTGTCCTCTATTTTATTTATGATCTGAAACATGATCGCACAAGATAGGCCAAGACAAACCAGTGATTGTATATCAGTTGAAAATAAAGTGTTCTATTGAGGAGAGAATATTGCAGCAGTAAGGAACAAAGTTGGATTTGGATAATCTAGTGATAAATATTTTTAAAAATGAAAGTTTAAATAATTATCTAGATCACGAAAGACCCTTTGTGTTTGTAGAGACTGCCACACTACCAGCAATTGTCAAGTGAAAATTTATTGTGAGGTATTATGTCCTTGTGCAATTGATAATAATGGTAGACCATGTAGAAATGTTTATGTTGTGAGTACAGTTCATTATACAAATACCAATGGTTCAATATTTTTGGTAATACAAAACCCCAACCAGGTTTCATTGTTTTACTCTATTAACCAAAACAGGTTTCATCAGTCTATGAAGTACATATGACATTCTAATAGCTCACTGCGGGTGTTTGTACTACCTATTTCTTCTACTCGAGGAAAAAGGTGTAATATCTTACAATCGAATCAAAGGGAAGCTAGGGAAAATAGAAATTGCATGGTTAGGCCCATATGTGATCGAAGACATATTTCCTTTGGGAGCAATCTAGATGAGGACACTCAAAAGGGAATTTTTTTTGCCTATCACCTATGTAGCCCAACTTAAAAGAAATAATCCATGACCCTTAGTAGGTTTACTAGTAAAACACCCTTGAGGCACTAGTAAACATGGGCTAAGATGAAAACCACTTCGTTGTGGTCTAATTCCTCAACTCTTGCATATTAGTTTCATTTCATATTTAAGAAAGAAAAAAAAGGTCATAGAATCACAATAAATAGGTTGGTTGAAAAATATGGTATAGTAACTAATTTCCGTAGCAATAAGTACCATCATTCAACATTATACAGTAGAACAAAGTATGGAAAAATAGTAAAAACCTACATAGATCCATGGATCAAAAGATGCAAAGAATTCTAATTTTTCTTAGATTTCTTAATCTCCCCTTCTTCAGAACAGAGAAGGAATGGCAGGGGAGATGTTGGAGGGGCTAGTAGTCCTAGTCAACTAGACCTGACAAGTCAAGATAGTCAACTAGAATTTGTAGTTGAATTCAAGATGTAAGTTAGGATGACTTCCCTATTGGTTCAATTGACTAAGTTCTTTTAGATAGTTAATCCTTTGTAACTATCATAATATATTTTAAATATGTATGTATCCAGATTATGAAGAGTGTAATGATTGTTTTGGACTAATATACATGTGCTTTCGCCGAGCTACCACTACTACCTTTTCTCTTCTATTCTATTTTCTATGTGTGTTGTGTATATCTCTTTATACAGAATTTTCTTGGTGTATGGATATGTTAGTAAAACATTTATATAGTCTCCTAGATTATGACAGGGATACTTGCATCATTTTCTATCCATTCTCCCTAATCTGGAAATAATAAATGTCAATGTCCAATACCTAGTTTTTGCTACTATGGTGGATTTTTCACAATTTCTTAACTCAATACATAATGTATATTTTGAATGGGATTTGAATGTGGATTGTGAGCATTGAGTGCAGGCTGTCTAATTAAACAGGAAACAGAAGGAAGGATGTATTTCTTTTTTATTTTGATTTAAGAATCCTTGTTCCAGGGTGGAGGAGGATTCTCTAAGACTGAGACTTCTATCAATCTTACCTGAGATCTGGTGTGGATCAGAAATCGAGGCCCAATCTCTTCAGGGGCTGATTTTCTTAAGACTCTTCACTTGGAATATACATGAGTTGGAAAATATGAAGGATCATGAAAGGATTATCATTCAAGTTTAATTAGCTATCATTGAGGATTTGAACCTATGAGAGAAATGAAAAGAAGAATTAAATATTCTCTCATTCATTGTGATAATTTTCCTTTGCACTATTACGTATTATTTTCTTACATTTTAATGTAGCCATTGTCAGAAATCATTTCAGTCTAGCTTTCAAATTTTCTAAAGCATCCACCTCAGCCTATTAGATTTAAGGGTCCTAGCCTTCGGGAAATTTTTATGCATTTCAATTTCCCCAGGAAGGATTTATCCTACTAGTTGGGATAGACTTCTATGTATTCTTGAGCAAGAAATATTTTGAGATTGTTTGTTTAAAGGTTCAGAGATTCCCATGGAATATTTTCGGCCTTATAATAGAGTAAGAAAAGGTTAAGCTTCTGATGATATCCATTCGGAGACCGAAGTCATCAATACACATCAAAATTTGTAGACCTAGATTAATTAAGCAAAGAGACATTCAATACTCCATTGTGAAAGTCATTTCTAGCAATAAAGAAAGGCCATCAGATCTGCACTCTTCTCTGAATTTTTATCTATGGCAGGTACATTATTGATTAGTAAATATATATAAAGTATTATGTAGGGATTTCTCTAATGATGTAAGGCATTCCCTCTCTAATGAGATTGATATATTGATACTAAATGGTTGTCCCTTTGTATGAACATCTGCTAGCAAACTTCGAAATGTGAATTCTAGTTCTCCAGTAGCTAGCGGCAAACACAAGTCATTGCCAATCTTTGGAAGGATTTCAAGGTGCTAGAACACAAACCATTCGTGATCTTTTAATAGATTTCAAAAGCTTCTATGATTATAAATAAATCATTGATATGTGACTAGTGGAAATAACAACTTATAGATGATAGATAATTAATAAAAAAGGTCACAAATAAATTTTTGTAACTTTCAACTGTATAAAACCACAGCTATTGACTAGGAATTTCCATTCGATATCCTTCAGTAAGCCACTCCTTATTTCTCACATTGATTTTGTCGATCAAAGAAATCAAAAAACACAACCTACAGTGATCGCTGACAACTGATTGGCCCATCCAGAAGGACACACACACGGAAGGCCTGGCCAAGGTATAAATTTTATAGTTGCTCAGATCGAACCAGCAAAGGCAGAGCCCATATCTTAAAACATGGGTTATACATTTTATATTTCCCCTACTTCCAAAATTGTAAGAAAGAAATATTATACCAGAGTAGTTGGTTTGATGGTTACAGCTTACCTAGAATGCCAACCCCATTCAGAAATGGTCCAAATGGAGGATTTTGATTCACAAAATGTATACCTTGGTCCTTGGCACTGCTGGAACGAGTCACCAATTCATAAATTAGAAATGGAGGATTTGTGAACTGAGGAATCCAAAATTATCAAATTTATACACCCTTGCCATCAATGAAAACCAGATTTGAAAACAAGGAGTCATTCACCCTTGCCCTCCATTTGAAAACCAAAAAAGCAGGGCGATTAGGACGAAATCAAACCTCCCAAACCATAAAAACCAAAAAATGAGCAATTGCAAATGAATTTAACATTGCAAATCAGAAAATCGGGCGAGTGTAAGGGAATATAATCTCCCAAACGAGGCGAATCGGGCCAAATGAGCCTTTGCATGGTTTATCAACCCCTTCTTTTTTGGGCTAAAGTCAAAAAAATAATTATTTTTTAAGTAAAAGTTGGGCTAACTATATGAAATGGGTGTTTTATAAAAAAAATTCCCCTCTAAAATGCAAAACCCCTTAAATTTCCCTTGGGATAAAATTCACCCCTAAAATTTACCATGGAAATAACCTCCATTTCAATTCTGGAATCACAATTGGCTATAACAGTCCACCTGGATGTTTACACTCTAGTTTCACTCACTGACAATCAAAACAACTCGCCACAAAATCTTCTACATCCCTCTTCAAATTCGGTCAATAGTAATATCTCTTCATCGTTGTTAGTGTCTTCTAATAACATGGGTGACCTAAATAAGATTTCACATGAAACTCCCCCAAGATCACCTTCTTGAGCTCACTGTTATTTGGTATGTATATCATATCTCGGAACCTGACCAATCCACTTGTTGTAAGACAATATTCCATGCCTTGTGCACCTTCACCTACACCTGTACCACTACATGTACCTGTACTGTCACTTGTACTCGTACCACCACTTGTACCTGTACCTGTACCAATACCTATACATGTACATGTACCTGTAATATGACATGTTCTTGCACCGGCATCCTGCTACAACCTACGCACAAGATCCATATCCCTGACATCCTACTGACCTGCTTGCAAGATCATATCCTATAAGTCCATCCCGTAGGAGCTCATAGTTTCCAAATGATGTACCTATACCCATCTACTGGGAGAATCTTCCACCTTGTTCTCTTTACCTTTGATGTATCTGATCTCGAAATCAAACTCATTGATCGTGGCCAACCATCTAGCCTGCCCGACGTACAGATTCGATTAGTCAAACAAATACCTCAACCCAGTATGATCACTCATAAGTACAAACCTCCTGCCAAGAAGATAGTGTCTCCACATCTGCAATTCATGTATGATCACTGCTAACTCAAGATCATGTGTTGGGTAGTTCTACTTGTTCTCATTTAGTTTATGGGACTCATAACATACTACATATCCATCTTGCATAAGGACTCCACCAGGCCCTCTATTGGAAGCATCTATGCATACCACAAACTCTTTTTCTAGATCTGCAACCTGTAGCACTAGTGTGTGTGTCAACAACTGCTTAAGTTTCTCAAAGCTAGCCTCGCACTCCTCTGTCCATTTAAACTTCTTACCTTTCCTTTGCCATGATGTGATAGGATAAGAAATCTGTGAGAAGTTCCTGGTAAACATCCTATAATATCCTGCCAAGCCCATGAAAGACCTCACCTCATCCACACTCTTAGGAGCTACCCACTCCATGATGGCCCTTACCTTCTTTGGATCTACTGCAATTCCCTCCTTGGAGACAACATATCCCAAGTAGTGTACCTCACTCTGAAAGAAACTACACTTGTTGAGCTTAGCATACAACTAATGCTCTCTCAACAACCTCAACATTGTTGTTAAGTGCTTGACATGCTCTTCCTCATTTTTATAATATACTAGTATATCATCAACGAACACAATAAAAAACTTATCCAAATATGGATGCAACACACTATTCATGAAACAAATAAATGTAGTTGGAGCATTAGTTAAGCCAAATGGAACAACAAAAAACTCATAGTTTTTGTACCTAGTCCTGAACGCAGTCTTGTAAATGTCCTCCTCTTTGATGTGTATCTGATGGTATCCGGATCTCAAGTCAATCTTCGAGAACATTTCTGCCCCTTCAGTTGGTCAAACAAGTCATCAATCCTTGGCAAAGTGTACATGTTCTTAATAGTCACTTTGTTCAACTATCTATAGTCAATTCATAACCTAAGAGTACCATCTTTCTTACTCATAAACAATATCAGTGTGCCCCGAGGTAATACACTTGGCCTTATGTATCCCTTGTCCAACATTTCCTTCAATTGTAGCTTTAACTCAACCAACTCAAGTGTTCTCATATTGTAAGGTGCTTTTGATGTTGGAGATGCCCCTGGCCCATATCACTAGAAATGTGTACTGCAAATAGCTTGCACCCTTTCCTATGACTAATCTTTGCTTGCATAGTTGTCACCATCATAACTAATGTGGATTTCTTCTTACCTTGTAAGACTCTTGGTTCTTCATCGTCATCAACACACTCAATAGCTTTGTCATAGAAATCTACATTGGTTCTATGAAGATACAACCAATCCATTCCCAACAACATATTGTAGGAACCCAATGGTAATACATTCAAATGTGTTGTGATAGGCATACCATTCAAGTTAAATGCATAAGATCTTAACCAATGATGACCTCGTTTCTTCATACTTGTAGCCAACTATACTAACCAAGACTCAGCATGCAATTCCTTACTC
The DNA here is from genome assembly GCA_000404065.3 of Pinus taeda. NCBI lineage: Eukaryota > Viridiplantae > Streptophyta > Pinopsida > Pinales > Pinaceae > Pinus > Pinus taeda. The sequence continues at coordinate 20,986 of APFE030263094.1, read as the reverse complement.
AAACCACACTTATCCACAAAATCAGGACTAACATAGCTATAATTAGATCCAGGGTCAATAAAAATAGAAATAACTTGATAAAAATATTACCTTCCATCTCAATGATTGATGCCTAGTGTTCTACATGCATGTTGTCCACTGCTGCATAGATACATGGAATACTCTAAACAATATCCCCAAAAGATTGTGCCTCATGTGCATTGTATATTTGGGACCTACCACCCTGATTATGTGAGAAATCTCTCTTAAGGTGCTCCTTACTACATGTCTAGCACTCCAACCGACAAGTGCCCTCACCTCTATGTTGTTGCTATTGATGTGACCCATGTCCCTATCTAGTTGCATTAAATCTCTTTTGTGGTGCCACATTCTCTTTGTCGCCTGCATGTTGAGGCCTTGTCCTCTTAGGTTGCCATTTACCTTTACCTTTGTCCTTTCCTTTCCATCCATGTTGAGATTCATTATTACACTTTTATTGTTTATAATAATGCTTCAGTTTCCCAATAACTTCCTCAAGTGATCGAGGCTCATCATACTCAATCTAATCTCTAAATGCTAATGGAAAACCATTAAGAAATCTCTGAACTTTAGCCTTCTCATTAGTAAGATACAGTGCATACCTCAATAGCTCTAGAAACTTAGTCATGTACTCTTCATCTGTCATTGATTCCCTATTTAGCCCATAGAACTCTTTAGCCTTACTGCCGTAGTGCCTTTATGACAATTACTTCTTCTTGAAAAGCCTCTTGTACTCTCGCCAGCTCAAGTAATATGTCCTGATGTCTCTAACCTGCTCCACATCTTCCCACCAAATGTCTACTTTACCTTTCAATCTGAAGATCGCTACTCTGGCCTTCATGTTACCTGTGTAATTATGCAACTCAAACAATTTATTCATCACAAGTATCCAAGCCTTTACATCTTCTAGCTTCTTCATATCTCCATCAAAAGTAGGTGGTTTTTCTTTCTTGAATTCATCCGAAAAGTATCCCCTATTGTTCCTCTTATAAGGATGATAACGATGGCTATCATGATGTCTATCAGAACCAGAACTAGAATATTACATGTACTCATTGCCCCTCTTATCCGGAGTGTCCATCATCCTGCCATCTCTCACTGTATCGTATCTATTTGAATTGTGTCTACCAGAAGATCTACTATCATATGCCCCATTAGTTCCATCCTCATGTCTATGGCTGATCTGAAGTGGCCCTTATCGCTGCAATTCTGACAAACTCTGAAGAAGTATAGCGTTAACCTATGCTTGCTTCTCTTACGCCTATATGATCCTGGCATTATCCATCTTACAACTCCTTATCTCTTCCTTCAAACTTCTCAATGTAACTACCAAATCAGAAGGATTCCCAACACCATACTACTCTTCGGATCCATAGGGGGAATCTTTGTAGTCAACCATCTTGCTAGCCATTTGATATTTCTTCTTGCAATGCATAATATGTCAAATAAATCAAATCACAATAAATCGACGTACCTCAGTATATCTTGGGGAGGATACCTTGTCTACAAGATCACTAAATCATTGTGATACATGTATAACATAATCATAACAACATATAGACATATGCAATTAAATGTATCAACACATAATAATCACTCTAGCTAGGGTCCAATCATCAATGCAAGGCCATATCAACAATGCATGTTATGACCTCATGCATGAAAACAACCATTCCTCCATTGTATGTATTGCTACATGCAACCAATAATATGCATAATCAATGCCCAATCAACTACACATATGCATAAACACATGTAGTTGAGCACAATTGATCAATTCTTGTAATCAACCTAAAAGAATGATACATGTAATCAAAATATTCAAAATGCAACCTCACATACAAAGATGTAAGTAGGCGACATAAAATCAACATGTAAGCAACATATAACCATATGAAACCAGTCATGTACTCATGACAAATACATTTCATGAAATCAATATCAAATTCTCCATGACAACCATACTGCAAGAATAATCAATTATCAAGAAAATGCAACAAGCACATGAAATGCAAGTGTAAGAGACACACATGAAACTGACATGCATGCATGATTAACACATTCAACCCACCCAGTCTGAGAGTTGAACCGTGCTCTGATACCACTCTACAACACCCTCCTCCCACATTCACCCAAGTAACCATGCCAAACGGGGTAAACATGAGATGAGAGGCTACTGTGATCAGATACGACCACTTGAGGAAGTGGAATCGACGGAACATCACACACAGTCATCCAACATCATCAACGGAAACCTCAGGAGACAAGTCAGACTTTCAGAAAGCATGTCCCTGGGTCCCATTGTTGTTCTCGACCTCTTAGGCCATAGTTGCTCTCATGCTATGGGCAAGAGAGTGACCAACAACCTAAATTCACTCTCATAGGCCTGCTTGCCAATGACTTTGGACCAAAATTTTCAGTTCTATGTGAGCGACTGATGAGCCCTAAAAATGGATAATTATATGGGCTCATTCAGCCTCCTAATTCGACTTAATCCACCATTATCATTATTTTATTGCATGTTTTTTATCATATTTATGTTAATAGAGTGAATTAGGTTAGTCATTATGCCAACAAGTCTAATGTGTGCTTTATGCAGTCTTTTTGGTCAATTTGGAGAGAAAATCAAAGGTTTAAATGAGCACTTGGCAGCCAAATTAATGGAGAGGATTTTTAGGAAGGTGTCCCCTTCATTTATGGGCCCTTACCTCAAATTCTCCACCATCAGCTTGGAGTTCAAGGGCCACCAAATCGATTATCACAAGGGCAGCCAAGCAAGTCATGTAGGACTGCTGTTAACTGCAAGTTTTGGGCAACCGAGTCCCTAAAGTTTAGGAGGATTGTTGGGGTCCTCAATTTGTATAAATAAGAAGGCTTAGGGCCTCATTTGGGTTAGTCAGTAGTTAGTCACTTTGTAGGCAGAAGTTAGCTAGCTTGTAGTTCGATTTAGTCATTTGTTAGGCAGTAGATTATCTTTGCATTTCAGCACATTTTCATGTTTTTCCTTGTGTATAGTTTTTGGAATGTAGCTATTCTTTTGATCAATAAAGATGAATCCAGCTTTGCACCAGATCTAATTTCTCTTAGGAGGCTATAGCTCTTGGGGTTGGGCCCATCCCAACTGCCCGGTACCTCCTTTGTTTACTTTTATGTGTCCTTGTTGCATTCTTAGAATAAAATCTGCTATTTAGATTTAAATCTTGTTTTGTTAGTTAGATTGCTTTTGATGATTAAAGTAGCTTTTCATGTTCATATTGACTTGATAGGTTAATAACAGAGAAGAGCTTCAGAAAAAGGCTATCACGCACCTTTGATCTCACCTCTCCCTCCTTGGGACCATGAGCTGAGACCTAGGTGTCCTTGCTGCCACAAAAACATTGTTTTTGCCTCTTCATGCAATTGCTAGTGTTAGATTTTTAGTTAGGAAAGTTGATACCAGTTGTACTAGCATGTTTAGAATCTTTTCTTGCTCTTTTTCATAGTTTATTTACATGATTTGCTGCCAATAGACTTCTATTCATCATGCTTATGGTTTCTAGGCCAAATTAGGTTAAAGTAGGTAGATCTTTGGTTTTTCCTAATCTTTGTTGGATAGTTTTGGAAAATAACTTGAAAAGCACCTGTATTACCTCTCTATCTATATTTCCTCCATCAAACCCATCTGCTCCATCCCCTAACTTGGTTTCTTGCCTCATGTTTGTCATTTTGCCCACATAACCCTACCTTTTTGTGCAGCATTGCTTCAGCCCTCTTTGAAAACATCCAGCCATCTACATCTTCTCTCAGCTCCATCCACCACTCCCTGGACCACCTCAAACCCTTATCCAACCTCCATACCCACTCCTTCATCTTTCTTCATCCATCCATCCTCCAAAATCCCATTTCTGAACATCCTGTAGAAAATCACAGAACATCCTGTAGAAATTCCAGAACAACCTGTAGAACCCCTGCAGACTTCCTATAGAAGCTCACGAATGAGGTTTCTTGATAGCCAACCTCTGTGAAACTCTCTGGAAGGGTGTTAGGGACCCCTTAGGCCCTCTCTGAACCTTCCTGACCTCTTCCAAGCATTTCCTCTCGCTGATCCACCTCTACACAGTCAAAAACAGTGAAAGCACATGCATGATAATTCTGACAACTTGTTCAAAAATACAAAAATATTTTTTCTTCAGATAGAAGTAGCTTAGACACATGTATTTTACCTTCTTAGAAGTAATGGAATCTCTTTTAGTAGCTTGCATCCTCTTTTTCGCATCAGTAGGACTAGCTAGTAAAATTAGGGTTTGCTAGGGTTTGCGCTTTCTTTCAACTTTTCAGTTTCTTTTCACAAGCAGATTAGCTTCCTTCGAGTTAGCTTCCATCCATCAGTTAACAAGCTTCTTCTCAGAGCTCATAGAATTTGGCTTGAGCTGCTATCGGACTTGTGCCAGCTGACCAAGTGACAGCTGCGGCAAGAGCTAGTACTTGTGCATACAGCAACGTCGCTTCCAAGTTTGTTACGAACTACCGTGTTGATAAAAGTAAAGAAGGGAGTCCCAGGAGTTGCAGCATTTTTGCTGCAATACTGGAGCCCACCAGCAAATGAGGCCCTTCATCTCTCATATACAATAGATGAGAATCTTTAGGAGCTTCGATAGAAGGAGGCAATATTACTATAGAAGGCTGCAGATCATGTAATAGAAGCATTGTTTGAGGAAGCACACAGTGAGTATAAATAGATAACATAAGCACTCCAATAGTTCAACCAAGCCTGTAACAACATTTTAGAAAATATTAGAGGCATAATAGCTAAGTGACTCGGGACGAGTCACAAGTGAGTGTTGGGGGCCTGTTGGGCACAACCCAACTTGGTAGGATTTTGGGTAAGGAAGCTGAATTTTGGGGATAAAGAAGTACAAAGTGTGAAGTGGACCATGCATTAGAGCACAAAAGGATTGTGAAACAAACTCACCACGTAGTATGGGGGCTTCACAGCAAAGCCCTTTCCTTTTTGTAAAAAACATAGAATATTGTGAAAATTGATGGTTTTGGACCATAGCCCCTTGTATTTTGGAAACCATGGTATCGGGTCCATGGTAATGTAGTGAGGTAATCCCTCATATAATAGTATATATAGGGATGAATAATAAAGAAGGAAGGAATCTAAGTATTGATCGAAATATATGTTTATCATTGTATTAGGTTGATTTATATGCAGAGAAAGGGGAAGGGCTCCACAGCTAAGTGTGTGAAGGCTTGGGTCTCCAGCTTAGTGCACAGACCATTTGCATCTTAGTGTGTAGACACCTTGCAGCTGCGTGTGCAGGGAAGAACTGTTTTTTGTATCAAATTATATATTATAAGCAAAAATTCTTGTGGATGTAGTCCCACATTGGGATGAACCATGGTAAAATATGTGTCTGCGTGTGTTTATTTGTTTAATATCTACACTTATTTCAGTATTGTAAAGTTGATGAATGTTTATGATATGTTTAAGTGATGAATGTAATTCCGTGAAGTAAATTATAAGTATGAAGTAATAATTAAGAGTTAAAACATAAATAACATAAAAAAGTGCCACATTGCAACATCCCTAAGTTTGTAGAAACCTAGTTCTGCAACCTCCCATAATCACTTCAGGTGAAACTGCGATCTGCTTGCAGGTGGTTGCAAAGAGGGCCAGTGGTTGAGGGTTTTGTTGGTGCACAGTAAATTTTGAACCTGGGTCAGCCCATCCTAAGCCAACACCCCCTCACTGTAAACTTTGGTCCAACAACAAACACACACACATAGTTCTAACTTACACTAAAACCCCCTTTTTAAATATTAGTTTACTAACATTAGCCAAAACATTTCTTTCATTTATTATGCTATGTTTCTTTTCACTTTTATCTTTCATGACATATCAATATTTAAGAATCCTATTACATAAATCCAATGATAGATTTCCTTATCCTCCATATGATTCCAAGGGTGCCAACTCTCGTTCCCTTCAAGAACCTCATGTTCCAAGGGTGCCACAAGTTTCCCTTCAAACACCTGTGATCTAAGAAAGAGAAATAAATGTTGGCGGAATGGAAACTCAATAATCTCCTCATTGCCCTTATTGATAGTTTTGTGTTTATTGAGGATCATTTCTCCTCTTGATGCATACCCCTGAGTAATGCATTGTGAATGACCATATCAATGGTCCACACCTCATGGCAACATGCAACTCCAAGGATAATCACCCGCTATACTTCCTTTTAATTCATGGCTAGAGAGCTAGTAGGCATTGCAAGGGATGCTAATCATACACCTCCAAATATGTCTAGACTCCACCTATAACCCCACTATCCATAGGCAGATTCTTTTACCAACACTTATCAATGCATACAAGGCTGTGAAAACATCCATTAGTATAAATCCATATAAACATATCCACTATCTTCATCAATATCAAATATCAGTGATAAACATAAATCACAGAATGACTCAAAACCATCATGATATGCATCATGTCCATAATCCTCCTTTTCTATGGTACCCAGGAAATAGTCAATAAAATATTTTAAACATGATATAACCGTCATTCAGTAAACATCATTAATGATTACATATAATTTCCATAATCAACATCATTATTAGAGTAATGATAGTAAACATCATAATATCATGAAATACGAGTCTCATCAAAATACATAAAATGTCTAGATCATCATAATGATGTACTCAAAGCGTAAAGTGTATACCATAATATCTATATCATAATTCATAATACCAAACATGTCTATCTCATAGTTAAGGTAACATGGGGCACTACATTCACGCTCATAGATTAAATTTTATCTCGAAGTTTCAAAAAAAGATGAGAAATTGATAACATTTTCCATTATATCCTCCCTAGTGCGTTAGGACTATTTTCCTCCACTTTAAACATAAAGCATCTAGATAGATGATAATGAGTTATAATTTACAATTACCTAATATAATTCACTAGTAATTATTATTTTTGTTTATTACGAGGGTCTAATATTGTTTGTCTAAATAGATATACAAAAATAATTGAGAAATCACTTTCAACCATCTAGTAGTCTATATAATATATATACATTTAATTTATTACATTAACCTGCATTTGGTGGAAGTATACACAATGCAAGACAATGCATAGTATCTAACATATTTAGAGTATAGCTTAGATAAACATTGTCTTATACTTAAATTATATATCTTAATTCTTCTATGTCCTCTTCACAACATGTATGTGCTTGTTAGAAATTGAGAGAGAAGGTGCATGTTGGAGGAAAGTTTTCCAAGAAAATATGCCACTTTGTCATCTTAATTAGCTTGATTGCACTAGCTTGGGAAGGGAACTCAATGAGCATAATGATTAATTGTTTAGAGTGAGCAATTTCATAGATCTTTGTGGTGGTAGTGACAAATTTTCCAATTTTGAATTTACATAAATGTCGTATAGAACAATATCACATATTCTAAGTTTTTGGAAAATTAGTTTTATTCTTTATGGTGGGGCTTACAAAAGATAATCTCTTTGGAAAAAAAAACTTACTAGAAGCACCTATGTTGGGGAGATTTGCTTCGCTATCCTAACTACCATTATTGGATTCATTTCCCTTAACACAATAAATCATCTAGACTAGACCTAGAATAAGAAAATTTAAGAATATTTTAAAGAAAAAAGAAATTAGCTTAGTGTTCAAAACATTTAAATGGAAAATTGTGCCTAAAATATTTTGGTAAAACATGAATGCATAAGGATACAAAAATAAATCCATGGAATTATTTGTAGACTCAAACATAAACAAATGATGCTTGGAATTGAAAAACATTTTTCATTTATATTATAGAAAAGCATATTAAAAAAAGAGATATGAATTTTGAGTTGGTTTTGTGGTGGATAGATTTATAAATTTGTCTTAGCTTGAATTGAAGCTATATATGCAAAAATATTTATTCTTCTTGGAAATTTGTAATCATCTATGAACACTAATATTTACGTTAGTCTAATTTAATCTTCTACCACTTTGTTTAGGTTAGTTCCACTAGGATTCCACCTCCAAAGCTTCAAGAAAATATAGTTTGCATTGTGAATTGGAGTCTCCCTAATCTGGTGTAAAATTTACCAAATTTGGGCCAATTTTATTCATTATTTTTCTCTTTTTTGAGCAAACAATCCTTAAAACATCTGAGTAATGTTTTTTCAACTCACAATTCTAGACAAATATGTTCCAAAATGTAGATATGTCACTAAATACAATTTCGCAGTTGTCAAAATTTGTAAATTTTGACATTAATAACCACAACTTATGCAATCTACAATGCTACCCTTGTTTTAACTCTAAAAAACAAAGTTATAACCTAAAAACCCTACTTAGCTATAAACAATCCAAAATCTATAAATTTGAACTTTAATAACCATGACTTATACAATCTACAATGCCACTCTCATTTTAGCTCTGGAAAAACAAAGCTATAATCTACAAAAATCATACATAACTATGAAAAATGACAATTATAGCTATATTTATAGTTTTCACCATTATCCCAATCCTATTCACAAAATTAGTGGTCTAAACTGACAAAACCCTCAACTTATTCAAAACACACTATTATCACCTTTCCTACTATATTTTGAAACTCGACACTATCATAACACACCTTCACACTTATAAACAAAAAATTGGAGGTTGTTGACTCATTAGATGGATGTGCATCTAGGTGGCCTCCTACCACACTCAAAAAGTCATAAGTAACATTTTCTCATATGGTTAGCTAAGTCACAGGACACGTCCTCCAACGTCCCGTGTCCCGTATTTTACATGCCAGACATGAAAACGGCCCTAAAATGTGTCAAAAACGTTTTTCATCATGTCCTGTAAAATGTAAAACGTATTCGCTGGTTTTCGTCGTGTCCTACATCTGGAAAACATGTATTCCATTGATAGAAAACATTTCTTGCATAAGCTGCAAATTTTTTTTAAAGAAACAAATAATTTTTGAGTGGGGTAGCTTAATGATCAAGTCTAGGCCCTAGTATTGATATGTTATTCATGGTAATGAAAATGAAGATTAAGGAGAATGCCACTTTTACTTAAATTTTTAACATTACCATGAAATGACCCAGGATGTTTGAGAGTGGTTCCGACCTCATTGGATTTCATATGGAGAAAGTAGAATTTTAGATTTCATTCAAAATGCAACAAACTTATCAGTTTTTCAGGATTTCAGGATTGGGAGATTGTAATGTTTCCAGGTGACACCACCTGCCCGAGCTACCCCTGCCACTAGTAGAGGACGTGGTCTACCTCCTATAGCTCCTACTTCTAGTTCTTCAACTTCTAGATCATAGCAAACTCCATTGCCAACTCCACCAGCACCAGCATCTACATCTAGAGGGAAAGGGAAAGCTGTGGCATTTTCTCGCAAGAGGGCAGAGGAAGTCAATAGGATTAGGACTTTAGTTATTTTTCTTATGTGCTTGTAAGTTGTACATGAACATATACATTGAATATTCAAGAATCAAGACCAAGCATATCACATTCTAATTTTCTAAATATTAATTTTTGATTCTATTTATTTTTTTAAAGTGGAATTTATATATTTGAGAAGTAATAATATTTTTTATTTGATAGATAAGCTGCAACTGCATATTTAATATGGATAAAAAACTATATTTTGGTGTGTGTGGTCTATATATATTATAATTATTATAATATTATATATATATATAATGTATATATATTATATTAAATATATTAAAATAATGTGTCTCCCGTGTCCTGTTTCCAGGTCGCTACGTTTCGTATTGAATACTTGTATTTACGTGTCCTCCATGTCTCGTGTCCTCGTGTCATGTGACTTAGATGGTTAGTCGTTAATATATTTACACATGCTAGAATATAATTATCGAGATCATTGCGACTGCTCATAACGATAATGAAAATCAATAAAACAATCATTAGAATATATCAATATGGTAGCATATAATGAAATCATCATCATGATTACACATAACATCAAATAGGTGCGTAAAATTTACCATCACAACCAATAATAACATGAATTAGGTACATTACAATCATCATCACATTCACTAATAATAATAATAAAATAATTGGATCATCGGCCTGATGTTCTCAAAGAATAATGCATGTTCCATAAGGATATGTCAAGGTCAAGGTAATGTAAAATATAGGTCAAATAGAGTGGGGCACTACAACAAGCCAATACTGCATGTCTACGAATAGCATAAATGTGAATAAAATAAAATAAAAAAATTGTGGGCCTAGGCAAGTTTTGCCTCAAATAAGAGTCAAGACCTACTTTTCAAGGCTTGAAGTGTGTTTTCATCTTAAATTAATTTTGATTATGAATAGTCTATATAGTTGTTGCAATCCTTCTAGGATATGTTATACTAGTAGTAGTTGATCCTTAATTGTGGATGTGTAGCCCTCACTTAAAATTCAATGGGGGGTTTGTACATGGAAATAAACTACTACACTATTTTAAAACCAACTTTGATCTTTGATTTCCAATAACACTGCCTTCTTCGATTTCATATCTAGAGCCCCAAGCCCCTAACGTAGAGGAGACGAAAGTTGATTATATTTAAATAACATAATCATGATAAGAACAGTTCTTCGCTAATATGAGTAAGCATCCACTTAAATCCAATAGTGGAAATGCAATCATCCTTAAAAGCACTACTCTTTCATTGAAAGTTATATATTTGATCAAGAATCTTCTTTTTGATGGAACCCATGCTCTCTCTTTGTCCCATCGAGAAATACTTCCCCATGTTAACTTATGTTCAAACGGCTATTGAGAATTGTCTTGAATCATCCACTTGCAAAACTTTGCATTGAAATTTGATACAATGACAAAATTGTGCATAAGAGTGCAAAAATAATTTTTTTTTGTTGGGAATCTATTTAAAAATGAAAAAATAGCTAGAAAATCATCACTTATTTTTATTAAAATTGAACCACAAAAATATCAAATGTTGTTAACACTTCACAACAATAAGTTTGAAATGACTATAATTAGCAATTGCACCAAATGTTGCAAAGGAAACATCGTAAAGAATGCATTCGAGAAGAATCATGACATATAGAAGATCACTAAATATAAAAATTAGTAAGCAAAATTCCATTCAAAGCTAAAAGATAAAGAGAAATCACTTACATTATGCCAAATTTATAGATTCTATAACCTTTCCACCATAGATTTCCTCTCAATCTTCAAAGATGCTCTTTTTCAATATTGAATTGTCTCGCTTGACTAAAATCTTACATTCATCTACCATTTTCTCTTAAGGTGATTGAATGTACCTTTTCTTGTCCTTGTTTAACTTATTTTAGGCATTTGAACTATTTTGTGACATAGGAGGTTTAACATAAATAGAACTCTACATGTGCATTTTTGTACCTTCTCTACTTCAACCAAATAATTTTTAATTTTTAATTCACATTTTTCAATCCACATTCTTTGGAAAAGTTATGAGCTTGCACCATGCTACATGGGGATCCATCTTAACTAAGGCAAGGGAGTCAACCCCACGAAGTTGCCATGCAATTTTATTATATGTAGGTTCAAATGCATGGCAATGGCCACACCAGGGTTGGGTATATCTACCAAGAACAAAAAATTGTCAAACAAAGAAATATAGATTGACTTGTGCAAATCCATATGAAACTCCCTTCTAATTTTTAAGGATTCCAAACTTGGATTACCAATATGAATAACACATCCAACCTCAATTGCAATATGATAAAAATCTAGAAGTTTGAGTTAAATATCATCAAAAGTCCCCTAACTTCAATTAAATAAAATAAAGAGCTAAAAGTTTTGAATGTTACTCATGAAAAATCAATGAATGGTTTCATACTCGACTAATAAGTTGATTGGTTATTAATCACATTTAAGATAGATTTACTATTGTGGATTTTTTTTATAGGTGTCCATGTGATGATTCAATAGGGATTAGTTTTCCACACCTTGTCTCTCTGTTTTTCACATGTAGTATACAGTTAGTTGCAACTGAAGAGGTTTTACTTTACATGTTTCTTTATGAAACTCGTACACAAGTTCAGAGAATAGGAAAGTAGTTCTAGTTACAACATGCCTACCAATCAACAAAGAGTCTTGTCTTTGTAGTATATCATGATATTGAGTAGGTTGTCACCTAGGTCCAATTCTTTTATAACAGAGCAGTAGTAGGCAATCTTAGGAATGGATGAATCATGAGAAATGTTACTCTTACATAAAGGAAACTATGGCTCTACCATATCCCCTAAATATTTTCACAATAAGTTGGGTTCAGTTTTATTTCTTAAAAACCTTGATGTAATTTCATAATAAATGGTTTATTTGAGCCTAGCAGAGTATTATTATACAATATCCATAATGGGTGGAGTGTCCACTTAAAATATTTGTGAGAACAATATAATCAAACTGAAAGAGTAGCATAGGAAATGTTGCAAGGAAATAACATAGGGAATAGTAGCATTAAACTGTTTCTCGTAGCATAGGAAATAGTAGCATTAAAATCATTAAATTGTTACTCGTAGCATAGGAAAGAGTAGCATTAAATCATTAAACTATTACTCGTAGTCTAGGAAAGAGTATCATTAAAATCATTAAACTGTTACTCGTAGTCTAGGAAAGAGTGGCATTAAACTATTACTCTTCCATGATGACAGTGAAATTGTCACGAGATGTTGCCAAAGGGTGTGAGTAGAATTTTGGATCTTAGTTAAAGAGGGGGATCTCAAGAATTGCATCATTGACATGACAAGAGTATCCACAATATAAGGTTCTCTCTTTTTGGTTATTTAGTGTAGTTTCCAAAGAATGCATTGTAGAGATAGAAAATATCTCTATCCTTAATAGTTATTGACGAGAAGACCATGATTTGGTCATTTGGTTAAACATCCATATGTATTTTCACTTGAAACACTTATGTTTGAAGTATTTTCCTATTGGAATGGTTGGAATTTATCCACACCTTATTTGTATATGGTAACTTTATTGGGGTTCAAGATTTCTTGCAATTGATATAGCTTTGGTGGGTTTCATTTAGATAAATTTACATTGTTCCCCCATTTCAAACTTTAGAAAACATTTGTATCATTATGTTTTTTTATCAGTATGTAGACCGTATCATAGTGACCTGCATGGAATTATTTTGGATAAATTATAAGAAGATCAAGTTGAAGCAAAAATATGAATCGTTTGAACTCAAGGATGTTAAAAATATCAGATTACCATAATCTACCATAATTATAGTAAATTTCAATAACGATGGAAACATTTAGTCATTGAAACATAGAGAGAACTATGAGCCTAGACTAGGATACCAACTCATTTCCAATTGATGATATCAACAACCCACGAACAAGTGGCTAAGGTTTCTTTGGAAATTCAAATGCATTTCCAAATAAAAATCTTCATGAGTTCACTAATAAAGTTCTAACATAGAACATCCTTAAAAAGATATGCGTACATCATGTTCCTCCATTGATGAATTTTTCCATACACTTGGAAAGTGTAGTAAAGTTAAATCTAGTCTTGAAATATGAAGTAGAAAAAAAGAATTTTCTCATCAATACCCTGGAATTAGAATTGTTCAGCAAACTCCTAAGGAGAGTGATTATATGCAACATGATGAATGGGTGAATTTTTATGGATTGAGATTGGTTGCAAATGTTTATAATTTATCCCATGATTTATCAAGCCAACTCAGTTGTATTTCAGACACAAATTCTTAGACAATAATATCCTCAATTTAGTTTCATCATTTAGATTAATATTACTGTAACGTGGTAGAAATATTTGGTTTTTTATAACTACACAATTTGGTTTAATCTAAGTTGTCATGAATATCCAATAAAATCCTCTACTTTTGAGCTGAAGTAGAATCTTTGGCTTCCATTCAAAATAATTGTATGGTGTTAAAATTGTGGAAGGTGGAAACTCCATTCCTTCAATATCTCCAATATCCAGTACCTACAAATAGATTATTTATGCTCCTTATTCCTATCTCCTATACGCTTTCATACCATGTGAATTTTTACTTAAACCTACAAAGAGTGGATCTAGTTAGAGAAAAATGATCAAAAATTTCAAGTAGGAAATAAGAAAGAAAATTGGAAAAAAAAATATTACTAAATTATATTCATGGAGGAAAAAGAAAATTATGAGTGAATACAATATAATGCAATATATCTTACATGGATAAGCTAATATAGTAGTGAATCTCGAGAGATGCTAACATGCACTCAAGGAAACAAACACCTTGTCCTAGTTAAGTGGTCATTAGTGATATTGACTAGATTTCCATGAAGTGATGGTTTAATATGGTTCAACAAAAAACTTCCATTTTTCATCCCCACACAGTTTATTGTTAGCCACTGTAACTAGTTTTGTGCTCTCGCATGCTATATCCCTTTGATGTTTAAAAGAAGCCACAAAATGTTATAGCAATTCACACAAATAATCACACAATGATAGATAGTTGAATTGCAGCTTAGGTTTGTAGGTGGCTTTGGAAAAAGAGTTGAAATAATAAGAAGGTTTCCATACATAGTGTTCCTAACCATTTCTGCACTATTTTGAATACCCGTGAAATTTGTCGATGAGACTATTGAGAAGACATATAAATGCATCCCTGATAAAAATGGTACAAAGTAGGCACAAAATAGATCTCTGTCAATTCTTAGCCTTGCTAAATGTTCCAAATCCCAAGCCTTTACTTCTATACCATAGTTACCAGGTTCCTCTAAAAAAGCTAGCTTATAACTAAATTTTATTTTAATTAATTCTATAACTATTTCCTAATGGCTAACTCTGGACCTTGATGCATCCTTGCTATTTATTCATTTGGATTGATGAGTTTTTTCACCTTTGTCCTGAGGATGAACCACATTAGTTGGTTGGACATATCGACCAAATCCTAATGATGTGATTAATACGAAAGACATTCTCGTTTACAATATGGATCACAAAAGTCTGAGATCTAACTACTAAATACTTTTCAGAGAAATATTAGGGTTCTGATAGTTGTAGATTAAACTTTTATTTAGTGAAGTATTATTAGAGTTGTAAATTTTTTTATTAGGGTATTGTACTAACTATGTTTATTAGGGTCTCGACTCTTTATTACTAACTAGCAACAAGAAATTTTAGACAGATGTTATCCTTAGAAGAAATATCACCATGAAGGGTGAACTCTACAATGCTCAAAGATATATGTTGACCTAACCACTATAACTTTGCATACCAACTTCCAGAGCTACAATACTTGAATTGGTGCCTCCAATTGGGTTACAATAGGAATTTATATGAGCAAAATGACCAAGTGAATGGTAAGAAAAAGATGTTGCACAGAACTACCCCTTTGGCATTCGATATATTGGATACTAGGCTACTGCTAACCTATCAAACATGATTAAAAATAGAAGCTAAAGAAATTGCATGATAAAGTTAGATATCAAAATAATTCTTGTTGAATTTTAGTTGTAAACTGCATCACTCCTATAGATTATTATTCTATAGAGTAGCTACACCACTCTTGGTTAACTCCTTGATCCTAAAATACATAATCAACATTAATGTGACTAGTAGAATTGGAGTCAAAATCCAATAGAATAAGTGTTTCTACATGATATACATACTTTCCAAACATCAATTTGGATTCATGTGGTTGCTCACACTTTAAAAATTCAAATAGTAGATAGACATTTCCTGAGGTTGCATCACTACTGCAAACATGTTTTTCACAATGTGCACACAAATATGAACTTGGGACCAAATACTCTGATACAATTGAATCTTCTACTATGGCGGGTTTTGGCTAGAGAGTTGATATGCTTACTGCCTTGTTGGATCACTCTATGGTACCACTATGTCCAAGTTAGCCAATATTTCACACGAAAGTTACGATTTACTCGTGAGGCTGTTGAGACGCCATATAATTACATCCCTGATAAAAAGGGTACAAAGTAGGCACAAAACAAATCTCTGTCAATTCCCAGCCTTGCTGAATGTTCTAGATCTCGAGCATTTACTTCTAGACCATAGTTACTAGGTTCCTCATACCATTGCCAAATACTTTTCAATGGAATGTTAGGGATCTGGCATTTATATATTAAACTTTTATTCAATAAAGTACTATAAGAGTTGTAAGTTTGTTTATTGGGGACTTGCACAACAACAAGAGACATGGCATATAGAACCTTCTCAAACTTGGGTTTGGGGCTACCAATCGCAAGTGAAATACGTTCTGAAATCATTTCATACTCATATGATGAATCGATAGACTTTAAAATGGAATGAGCCTTCTTGTTTAATTCATGAATAAAGTGTAAGTCATTCCTAATGCTCATGCAAGAAACATCAAAATCTAATCCATTTTTTGAAATTTCATGCTCTATACGGTCACTATTACTTGTATCAATTTCCTTCAGTGCACTAAGTGGACATTTGAATATATTAGATTGTGTATGTGATTGACTGTCCCTAAATTCCATTCCAGGCACATTTGTCTTGACACTAGAATCTCTAATTTGAGTTTTAGTTGAAGAAGCCTCACAAATCCAGGCAAATCATTTTCCTTGTTTCTAACTTCATTAGTCATTCTACAAATTATTGTACCGCTGTGGGAGTCAGCTACAAATTTATCAGTTGTAGAGGCCTTCCCATTTTTTGAGTGAATTGGTACCCACTTATGTGAAACCTGTTGAGAGTTGCAATGTTTCTCATTATTTATTTCACAATAGCCCCTCTTTTCCAAGGGGGAGAGTGGAAAAGGCCCTCATCAAAAATCACCCAAATTTATGGAGCTTGCCAATAAATTCTAGTTTGCTTTTCTTGCAACTTTGTTTGCGAAATTTCTTGACCTAATGATGTAGATGTTCCTGGAATTATATGTGTTTGTTCCAATGAACTGTGAATCTTCACTAATGTCATAGAAGATCAATAATCTCTTGAAATTTGCATTAGATAACCATACCATCTAGTGTGGAATGGCAACCTATTTTAGTTTCCTCATTTTCAAAATTTGTACACTTGGAACAAATAGATTGCTGTGAGATATCCACATCTTCCCTCTAAGAATAAATTTTACTAATGTCCATTGTAGAGGAGCCTATTTTCCTTGCCCACGTAGCCTTCCCTGTCTTTGCAGCACATGAATTTACTTTTCCCATATTCTATCTTTCCTTTTCCCAAGATGGCAAAATAGGAATTGCAACACTCTCTCTTGCTAGCTAAAATTTAGGCAACTCCATGAGTGGCTTGCTAAAAATAGCATCAAAATCCAAATCACTCTGCAAATTATTATGCTAATTATCATAAAATATTTTGACAACCAAAATATTGCACTTCCACACCCATTAACCATATAACAACAAAAATAGTTTAATACTTCCTCCCAATATGTGAAAACCTGCTTGCTCTGAGTGATCGAGACAAGCCCTTGACATTCAACAAAAAGAAAAAAGTTGAATAGTGCACATCATTGCAGTAAAAAATGATACTCTACCGACTCTATTAACATTGATCCATCTATATCTACAACAAATATTTTCTCTCTTTTCAGAGATTTCTAATTTGCAGAAAAAAATCAAGAGTTTGCCTGAATTCTCCGAGGCTCTCACATAAAATCTTGTGCCTTACTCCAATGTCCTTTCTCTTTTGCCTCCATAATGAGTCCAGTCAGTCCTTTAAGGGGTTATGAAAGGTTATTAGAAGAGTAAGCCAACAACATCCTCAGGGCCAAGAGGAGAAAATTAGTCATTATCCTCTTTGTGTTATTTTGCCAACTAGTGGTTGTTGCACTTATTTCTGTGTCATTGGGGATCCTCATTTTTGGCAACAAGAAGGGGACTAGATCTAGCAATGGTAGTGCCAATGTTGTAGGAGGTTTGATTTCGCCTTCAATTTTTTCTAAAGAAATAAACATAGTTTGTGACCAGACGTTGTATCCTTAGCTCTGTATGTCAATGCTAGTCACTTACCCTCATTTGAAACAAGTGCGAGAACCCAAGGATCTTACTCACATTACAATCAATGTGACCATGGATCAAGTCCAAGAGATATACTAGGCCTTGTCTCTAAACATAATAATGCATAGTTGGAAGAAAAAAGACCCAGAAAGGGTTGCTAGTCAAGGTTGTGTGGAGTTTTTTCAAGATACCCTGTATCTACTTAATGTTGTAATGGGCAAGATGAAGAAAAATTCCATGAATCCCAAATCATCAATGACCAACATAGCAGATGTAAGCACTTGGCTTAGTGAAGCTCTGACAAAATAGGACACATGCCAAGATGGCTTCAAGGAGTTCATTGTTCCAGGAGGGAACTTTAGTGATAATTTCAAGAACCAAATTGAAGAAAAATCAATGAAGTTATCTGAATTGGTCATCAATTCTTTAGCAATGTTTTGTATTTGATTTGGGAGATTTTGCATTAATTGTTTCCATGGTCATATCCATCAGACATAGACTAACAATTTTACAATAGTGTAGCCTCCCATGTACTAAAAAAGGCATTTCTGTGTTCAAGTTTTCTTTCTCAGTTTAATGGACAATATCTTGGTGGGGTTCTATCACTCACGTAGCCATTATTTTTTCTAGCTACTCTCTTTCTCTCTCTCGATCTCGATATATATATATATATTATATTATATATATATATATATTATATATATATATATATAATTTACGGGAATTCCTTATATTCATGAAAACGATTCATGGATGATGGGTTTTAGTTCTTCAATATTCTTGAAGGGTTGTCATTTGACAGGATACATGAGGAGGATTAACTCCAGAGCTTGAGATTCTTAGTGTTGACCCGTAATCTTGCTAACCTTGTTATCTAAATATGTATATTTCTATTTTAGTTCTTCAATATTCTTGAATTTTTGTCATTTGACAGGCTACATGA
Organism: Pinus taeda; assembly: GCA_000404065.3. Taxonomy (NCBI): domain Eukaryota; kingdom Viridiplantae; phylum Streptophyta; class Pinopsida; order Pinales; family Pinaceae; genus Pinus; species Pinus taeda. The sequence continues at coordinate 2,038 of APFE030263094.1, read as the reverse complement.
GGGTTAAGGATTAACTTCAGAGCTTGAGCATCTCAATTTGACCTATAATCTTACTAACCTTGTTATCTAAATATGCATATTTCTCTCTCTTGTATATATATAAGGTATCATTATCTATCTTCTTGTTAACATTAAGTTTTCTTATACGGCATCAATGCAATATTTGAATATATTTCTTCTATGTATTATAGCATTCATTCACAACCAATTCAATAGTAACAACCATAGTTTCCTTATTAAGATTATTCTACAAATTAGTAGCTTTCACAATTTCACCTCCTTAAACTATAACATCCTGCTATAATTACGCTAGAATCTTGTTAATGCAGGTCCAATCTTTCCTCTCCTAGTGAAACCTCATATAATCTCACATTTTTTAAATTCTCTCTTTTTTTCTCTAAGCATCACATTTCTCTCCAATCATGAAAATTCTTGGTGGTAACAAAAATCATCCCTACAAGATGGAGGATTTATTTATTTTCTGTCATACAATTTAAATTCTCTTTTTTTTTCTCTAAGCATCACATTTCTCTCCAATCATAAAAATTCTTGGTGATAACGAAAATCATCCCTACAAGATAGAAGTTTTTTTTTTTGGATTATGACTAGTTCTAACTATTTCTAACGCTTAAATACTAACTCCCCTTGTATTTTTCAAAAATATCAATAAACAAAAAACAAAAATAATATTTCATTAATAACCTTACATATTTAAAACTCAATTAAAAAGAAAGAAAAACAAAAACGTAACCCAAAAACAAAAACACTCTAAATTCACACTTCACTTTCACTTTTCAGTTTTTCAGCCCTTTTTCAAACCTACAAAATCCTAAAAGTCTACTTTTTTTTGAGATTTTTGGTCTTATTAAAAATCTCATGTAGGTGACAACAATAGGATTTGTTGCTATATTAGCTCCATTTTGTTGAGGAGGAGTTAATGCATCCTATATTTGTTGTGAGAGAATTTATGAGTCAGTTTTATTCTCTTAGCTATAAAAATATATGCCCGTACAGGATATCGGTATGATAGAGAGAGTGTGTGAGGAAATAAACTATTGTAATCTCCTATTGAATAATAAGATTGTCGATGCCTCTCTTTGGTGGATGTAGCCTAGATTGGTTAGGTGAACCACGTTAAATCCGTGTGTTATCTTTGTATGATTTTATATGCTGTGTATGTCTTTTAATTTCCACTGTGCACTGTTTTCTCTAACAATTGGTATCAGAGTGTGTTGAGGGGCGGGTGCGTGTGACAGAGCTGCTGAAGGTTGAGTTTTTTTGACGATTGGCGCGGTTTTGGGCGAGACAGTCGCGCCAATTTTAGACAGTGAACGGGTTGGCGCATTTTATTTCGGAACAGGCGCGCCAATTGGCGCAGATCCGAGCTTAATACTCGCACCAGAGTGCCAGTATCCCGATTGGCGTGGATCCGACGGGTTTAAGCACGCCAATTCTGTTACTCTAACCGATTTTGCTTCTGGCGTGGATCTTTTGCTGTTGAGGAAGCGCCAAGTCCCTTTCGGCGCGCCAAGCGAGGATCGTTTTGGTAAAACTACAATTTTGTTATTTGTTTTTATTTATAATCTGCAGTTTGTACAACAGAAAGGTTGTATGATAAGATAAAGGCAACATAGTAGAAGGCAAAGACATTTTTTTGTTAAATATTAATTTGATTTATTAACAAGTCAGAGTTGAAGATTGTTTGTTTAATACAATATGGCAAAAACTCAAAGTGCTCGTTTTGACATCGAGAAATTCAATGGCAAAAACAACTTCGAGATCTGGAAAGTGAAGATGTATGATCTGCTTGTGCAACAAGGCGTGGCGAAGGCATTGATGGAAAAATCCAAACAACCTTACAACATGACAAATGATGAGTGGACCGAATTAGATGAAATAACATTGAGTGCTATTTGACTGTGTTTGGCGGATGATGTTTTGTTTAACATCTTGTCGGAGAAAACGGCTGCTGGTTTGTGGACAAAGCTTGAGAAGTTGTACATGACAAAATCCTTAACCAATAGGATTCTCCTGAAGC
>APFE030263090.1:110607-164118 GCA_000404065.3 Pinus taeda | reverse complement strand
CTCTGATAGTTCCTTCTTCCACTTGGAGAATGATGATCTCTTACTCATCCCTGGTCGAAAATGGAGAGGCAAGTGTCAGAGGGGAAGCTTCAGGAAGATTCCATGATCTTCCACCTCGTATTTTTGTCCCTTCCATTTGTCCATTCCCGACCATCGCACCCTACAGAGGAGAAAATCAGTATGCATCGTACCTTGTACACTGGGAAGGTGATATGCATCATACCCTCTGCATTGAGCTTTTAGTATGGTCCAGTTTTGACCATTTATGAGGAGTTTTCAGTGGAGAACTTCTGGGAGATGATGTAATTAGTTGACCTTGTTCCTTTAGGCAGTGAAGCAACACTTTTAGGGACTTAAGAGCCCTCGGTTTATGGACGTTTATGATTGGGGTGGAAGTGCGCAAAAATGTCTATAACACTAAGGTGAGAGCGCATCTTTATTTATTCACTTTCTTAAAACCTCGATGAAATTTACATGATGTTTGAGTTTGAGTTTGAGATTTTATATTCTAGAAAAAAATTGATTTAATGGAAACTAGAGCACAAATGACTGTATTGGGTAAATGTTGTGAGAATAGTTTGGAATTCCTCGAGGCCTCCATGATAGCCTTCTATATTAATATTGTTCCCACTCCTTTATTTTCACAAAACAACGATCGCATTGTTTTCGTACATGTAGCATCACCTTTTTTCCAAGTAACACTCTTGTAAATAATCAAACTCTGCAAGGACACTTTTTCCCTGTGATTGTTAGTATTAACAAATTAGCCAAAACTTGGGAATGAAAGTAAAACTGGCTTGTGCTTTGATTTCAACCTTTTTTTTTACTGAAATTTCACTGGCATATTGTCAAATTGGTAACCCCGTACAAAATTCATGTGATTATTATTTCCATCATCAATTGCAACATGACCTAATGTAATGTCCTTTGTCTCATCTAAAAGCATATGTAATTTCCTAGAATATTGTTCTCTAGCTCTAGACAATTCCAATGTTTGTTTCTCATTTCTCCAATTCCTCTCCCATATGAAACACCCTCTCCATACATGAATAAAGTTTTGATCTATAATAGAATGACTTGGAACAGAGTATAGATTCAATAGATCTATTGCATGTTTCGTTGATTAGAGGAGTCTTTCGTCAATAACATGTAAAAAGGAAGTCTCGGGATACATGTAAAAATTCAGCTTCTATTTTGGATTTTTTGGTGCATTCTTTGCTAATAAGGTGGTATTTATTGAAGGCTATTTCTATTTTTATTGGGGAATAAGATCAAACTATTTATTAATGATATATTGTTTGACCTTAAAAAAGGAGATTTGTATACTAGTGGAAAGAGTTGTGCTTCAAGAGATACTGCAAGCTCTACTGGCCTTCCTCTTGATAATGTTGTTCATGATCATAGTCATCTTCTTGGTGCTACATCTACACCAACCATGGTTCCACCTACATAATGCTTTGTTCAATGAGCTAAATGTGTGAGATGGATTTCTCATTTCTAGGTTGCAGCTCAACTTGGGTCAAGTCTTCTTTGAAAGAGCATTGAAGCTTCTTTTTCCCCTATTCAATTTGGGACTGAGAAGAGATATGTAGTCATGTTCATAAAATAATTTTCTTCTCTAGAGATCCTTGACATAATAGAGATCATCTTGTACATCATTCAAATATGCTTGCTTCTACTACCTCAATCATTGCAAGAAGTCCAATATTGTCTCCATATTAATCCTCTTGTTCCATCTTCCACCTCTTCTCAACAAGGAGAGTCAAGAGACAATCCATCTCTTTATTGAGACTTCTGCTCCCTGTTGTAATGACAATTACAGATGTTATAGCGGTGAAGCAACTCTTTCAATTTGACAAGCATATGTATTCTTCAAAAAATTATTTAGCAAACAAATGGGGAAGAGCTAATTTTTTTTTGAGGTAGGGGGCACAAAAGGGGAAATCACTCTTATTATTGAGATGCATCATGATGCATATTAATAATAAGTTGTGGCCACAAGACATGAGGACACACATCCTTCATCGTCTACATGCCTTGAGATCTTTGATGAGGGAATCACTTGTTCCTATAACAATTCCTTTTTCATTCTAGCATCTGTTCATGAGAAATGAGTTTATAATGAATGAATTACTATCATTATATCATTATTATATTATAAACAGGGTTAGAACCCTGGTACTCCAAAATATTCTAAAACATGTCATGCATGAAAGCAAAGTTAGTTTTTCATCCCATTTTCAAAATATTGTCCAGAGGCACTCAATTAGTGATGTTGCGTAAAATAAGAAATTTAACATTCAAACATCTAAAATGGCATAGAGGACTGGTCATAGGCTTATAAATATAATGATAGCAGCCAAATTCATCCCTTTATGAATAGATATACCCATATTTAACAAAAACAAAAACACACATAACTAGGTAGAAAATATAATATACGGAAGCACACAACCATATGTGAGCATCAATTTCTATAAACTTTAGAATAATTGTAAGTGCTTAACCTATAAAGGCAATACAAAGCTCCACTTATTTCAAGTTGAAATTGTCGATCAATTCCGAGACATTGAATCGTGTCAACGATTTCAATACATTTGATTAAATTGCTATTGCAACATTCATCTAGGTAACTAGAAGGTAAATGTTTTCTGTGCCCTGGATTTTCTATGTCATGGATGCACTGGCCTTCTTATTGAGCTCCTAAATCACTATATGTTGACAAAACTCTAATGATAATGACTTGTTTTGAATTTACACCTTCTTGTTTCATTTGTTCGCAGAGATTTGATGCCTCTTTAGGATAAACATTGTACACCTACCCTATAATCGTAGTTTCCCATGAAAGAACATCCCGTCTAGAAATTTTGTTACAGATGGAATGCATAATCTATGCTACCACATTTGGTATAAATTTCTACAAGTGAATTCCTACAGGGGCATCCAACTAAAAGAAAATTTTAATTATAAAACCATGTACAAGTTTCCTTCTTACATATCCAGCAATTGGGCACATGCTACAACCATGTTCCCAGCTGTAGCTAAGTTTGGTTTCACATATGTGCACTACATTTCACAAAAGAGTAACAAAGGATCTTTGGCATGTATATTTTGAACTTGTCGGGTGAACATAGCAGACTAAGAAACCATGTCTCTTACATGCATTTTATGAAGTAGTTGGAGCACATTCTCTACAAAACCCAACTAAACATACATAACTATAAGAAAATCTCTGACAAAACAATTTTGCTCGAAACCCATTCTTGGTTATGTAATAATCAGTCCCAAGGGCTTGTGGTAGGGGAGAAAGGTTGGAACATGCGTGGAGCACAGTAGGAAATGCAACATTGTCAGGTTGTATATTTCTCTCCAACATTTGAGAGAAGGCCAAGGACTTCCTCACCTAGCCATTTCCTCGCATACATTTTAATCATTAGATTCCATAAGAAAACATCCCTTGGGCATATGCTTTCAAATAGTTTGTAAATTTGTTAAAAATTTCGTCCATATGCTCCGTCTTTAGTCCATGTTGTCCCACTATAGTAGCCCCTCTAGACCACATGAAGGGTGAGTGATAACAAAATATGCGACAATGAGTAGTTAAATGTCTTAGACATTTCTCATAGATTTATAATGCATTATCTAGTCCCAACTTATCCATTAAGGTATTTCACTGACTTATTGATGCAAATTATTTTTCTATGTGCCATAATTTAATTGGAGATTCTGAGACTAGCCTTTGTTGTTTGCAAATGCTTGTTGCTATGTGCCATATTTTAATTGGAGCTTCTGAGAGTAGTTTTCATTGTTTGTAAGGAAGTTTTCAGACTTACATGTGATTAGTAATATTGACGTGTTTTCAAGAGTAATTTTTATATAACTCTACTTTCATTTTAATAAATTGATTGGATTTATGGCCAAGTTACCCCTTCTGTCATTGCCCAACAATTATTTGGCATTCCAAAAAAATGCAAGTGGATAAAGGAAATATCAACTTGCTTTGTGCTTCAATTTGATTTTGTGAATTTGTATTATCAAATTTTCGTTACACTAGTTGTAGACTCATCTCTTGAGATCTAGATGGTTGACCTAGTTTTAAAATGCACTCCTGATTCCCATCAAGAAAAATGAGGAAAATTATCTATGTTGTAGCCAAAATTTAAAAAAAACATGGCAGTTTAGTGGAAAAGAACTTGTACTATCAATTTTATTTTTTTATCATTTTGAACCTATTTTCATATTTGAATTAAAATTTTTAAAGATCCCTTTGAATTTGGTTAAGGGCTTGGAAGATGCATTTGAATGGGGAGTTCGTGATTATCATTCAAGTTTATTGGTAGGTTTTCTAAATTGTTTCTTGATGATGGATAAAATTGAAATTTTGGAAGTTGTGCGAAAAAATAGATATTTGGAAGGAAGAAAAGTATAATTCAGGGAAGGGGAACAACTAATATAAGCATAAATCTAAAAAAATAAAATTTGAAACTATGGTCAGATGCGTATATTTTGCAAGAATGTTCCTAACTCACTAGAAAGTCATCAGTAAAAAAAAATAGCATCATAAATTTTCTAGATAGTAGCTGCTATTGGCCTTACTTTAGCTGATGATATTAATATTAAATATAGGATTTTGTTGTTGGCACAAGAGAATCCATTTTGTTGTTTATCTATTATTGTGTATTAATTTTAATCTATTGTTTCTCTTCTCATTTGAGTAGCCAGAAAGCTCCACCATCACATGATGTGTTGTGATATTGAGTGTACATTCCACATATGGCCATGCTTATAAAAAATGAGTATTCTGTAAGTCCTAATATAGACACTAGAGCCTGGAAATTAATTATCTTCAAAAGAATAACTATCTTAGGGAGCTTAGGATGAGAAAATAAATTTCGTCACACACACACACACACACACACACACACACACATATATATGTTCTCACTACCAATTATTTGGTGTCCTCATTGATTGGAATAGTTTATGTAAGATTTGATTATGTTTATGTTAGTGTCCTACTATATTTAAAGTGTAGATTTGGTATCCCTTGAATGATCTACGATATGATGATAGTAGGTTTTACGATGACATCGTATTTTTTTACTGTGAAGTCCACTCCTTAACTCAGTAACAAATGTTCTAAAGTCTCTACTTGTGGTGCACTACGAGTGATTTATTTCATGGGTTTAAAATGTATTTACAAGATATTAAAGTACAAACATCAAATTAACTGCAAAAAGATAATAATAGTTACATTGAAATGATTATGCATCTTAAAGGAAGAGTATAGCCAATTCTTTTAATTAGTGTGTTTTTAATATCACAACATTTGAAATTTTTACACTTGCACATTGGCAAATATATCGCTAATTCTAATTTTATAATTCTTATATGATTCCCAAGAGATTTATGGTGTTTTTGGGCTAAATTCTCTTCCCTTTTGAGTATAAGAATGTACATATTCATATAGTTTTTTCATTGTCAGATTGAAATATCAAAATCCTTGGAAGCTCTCGCTCATAAGCCCAAAAATTCATAAGTCCTCTTCGAACCAATGATATTAGGGCTTAGAAAATTCTTGACAAATTTCTACCATTTTTAGCTTAGCTTCTCTACCCTTTTAATTACATGTTCGTACATATTTACATAATTCTTCAATTATCAGATTGGAATCTTAGTAGCCTTGGAAATTGGTATGCCACATGTCATAATGACTCTATCACCCAATGCTATTGCCACTCTCCACCTATTCATTTCACAACCATACAACTACTACATGTGTTTAGTATCTCTTGTTACGTGAGCTTCTAGCCTTGTTAGTGCTTTTTCCTTTAGGTGCTTGCAACCTAGGGCTTTTAGTCTCTCTCCAACTTACCTATAGAAGGCCACAAAAATTTTCCTTATGGGCTTCTACTACATTACAATTGAGACTGATGGGTACCACAACTTTTTTGCATTTGTGTGGCCTTTTCACAATTTGAAGTTGTTATGTTTGCAGTCCCTTCATGAGTCTATCAGTCTTCTTTTCAGCCACTTTTGTATCCTTACAACTAAATATGTTATAATTTGTTACCCTCATCCTAATACATGTAGGGTTACAACTTGCTCCAATAGAATGTTTTAGCATGACATAATTGTGGGGTCTTCATTGCACTTGCAACATCTCAATACTGCATCTTGTGAATCCCTATCTTCCGCAAACCTCAATGACCTCACAAATGTTAACTTTAGGATCATACACACATTCAAACTCAACAATCTCCAATGACTCAACTTAGGGAACCTTCCCTATGCTTGTGTTGTGTATAGTGTATATGTTTACTAGATTGATGGTGTTCTTTCTTCTAAGCCCAAAATAGTTCTATCTTATCCTACCTCGTGGCTTTATTTCAAAAGGTAACCTAGAAAGTGGTGCAAGCTAGACAGTGGAATTGGGTGGTCAAACAATGGGGTTCCCTATCATAGTGGAGAATATGAATCATACCTAACAATTTCCTATAGAGTTGAATTAAATTATTTGATTAACATGGTGTTTTATATTCACTCAATAACTCATTTCCATTATTTTGAGACATGGTTTAACGTTATCATGTTATCATGTGCTGGTTTTCACCAATATTTTAGATGCTCTATGAGGAGTGAGGACTCTTCTTTGAAATAACTGACATCATTCAAGGATGTGAGCTTATTATTTTAAAGGAAGTCATGGAAGCTCACAGTGACAATATCTGGGCTCGCTTTATTGTTGAGGTAATTCCATGGTTGCAGATAACATAATTATTTCTCAGACCTTTGATTCCATGTAAAGATGCCTATTTTATTTTTGTTTTGTTGCTTGAGAAGACCATAGACTTCAAGAATTTTCATTTGGATTTATAATTAGAACACGACATGCCATTTATTTTAAGCCTGCGTGTGTTTGTAGAGTTGGATAAAATCATTAGACCAAATAAATTTCTGTGGTTGATGCTTAACAAATATCAAATGGAGATTGTTATTGGGAATTTAATTGTGTATGGTTGAAGACCATGAGATATTCTAGAGATCAACCTCTATATTTCACCATATGTGCTCATGTGTGTTGTGGCATATAAACTTCTAAAGGCACCCTAGCCTGATTTGTCATGTTGTGTAATTTGGAAGTTTCATTGTATTTTTGCATAATAGTGACTTCTTGGATTGGAAGTGAAACTCTAATGATGTAAAAAGATCAATAATTTTCTAAGAATGCACATAAATTTGAAAATCACAATTGTGATCTTTAGTGATCCCTGCACATGCATGTTACCAAAGACTCCTTGTAGTTAACAGAAGCCGAGGTAAATTAGTGAAATCATTTTGGTAGACTTAGTACCCTCACTTGAAGGTGTAAATTATAATTAAGGAAGTGTAGGAAGATGGACAAGGAGAAATAATATAGCACTATATTTTATGAATTCTCTGTAGGTACATCTACAGGAGGTTGTGTGCAACCAGGTCTAGATGTAACACAAATTTTAACTTGAGAAATGCAAGTTTTCCACCTAGCATGTAATTTTGACACTTTCGGGTGCACTCTAAGTATGGAAGATGATGTTCCATGGGATATAGGATAGACCCTTTCCCTTATCATCCATCATGTTTGCAATTTATGTACACAACATGCTTTTTTTCATGCAACTGGACATTTTGGGACTATGAAAACATTTTTGTCTTACAAAAAACATATTTTGGCACATGGGAGAATAAATCAAGGTAGGAGATGGTGTTGGTGAGAAAGATGAGTAGGTGTACCATTAGATGTGGCATGAAAAAAAATGATCATGGAGGCTAACTTGGAAAATTTCCCATTCCAAAGGCCTACAAACATGGTATTGGTGATCAAGTTTGTATTTTCCAAACTCAAAGATGACATATTGCATGGTAGGATACTTAGCGGTTTGGGAACTTGTCTTTTAATGATTAAGGCCCACAAGGAGGATTGTCACTTTTGACATTTTAAAAGAGATTAATGTTGAGGGTTGCAAACTACTTGCTTGATTACCAATGGATGAGAGGAATGATGATCGTCTTTGACAAATAAAGGGGTAATATATATTTCTTAGAAAATAAACTTTGACTTTTCTAAATGGTCAAGGTTAGAAGTTAGATAATCATTTTATATTTTGTCAAAACAATCTACATTGAGGATATTGTAAAATATGTAAATAGGGGGAGTAAATTATTCTTTAGGGGTGAGTATATTTTGTGGTTTAACCCACCTAGAGTTGGAAATAAGACCAGATATGATCTCTCAGGGTAGTACAATATCTGCTTAGCCATGGTTGTGCCATTCATCCTTTTTCCTTTTCTATAGATCAAGCTTGTATGTTAATTATGTAACTAGAACTTGTTATTGATTAGTTTTTATCCATATTTCATGTAGTAGAGTTATTTCCCTTGATACTTTTGAGTAGAGGAAGAGTAGGAGTCATGATTCATTGTGTATCCTCTACTACTCTTTGTAAGTTTATATGGACATGGATTAGTAAAGAATATATGTTTTGAGATTATTGTATTTATATTTATTTGTTGTGGTGAACACAAGTAGAACATTGGATGGGTAGTGAACCCATGTGTATCGGTGAAATACAACCATTCCATTTCTCAACATGCAAATATCATGAGTTTGTTAGTTCAGCAAAAGGGAAAAATGGGCATATTTGAAGAATAATGTAATATGGCTTTGCATTCAAGATGTTTATTCTTAGTAAGGACATTGACTTAAACAATATGACTATGGAATTTCATTCTAAATCCTCATTATTCATAAGGACATCGCCTTAAACAACATTGATATAAATAATCTGATCCAAGATGAACTCAATGAAGATGATATGGTCCATAAGGGGAAGGATCAATGGAAATTAAGAAGAAAAAATCTCATTATGTAGAAAATTGTCAAGGTGTGCACCCATGTATATTGTTAATTTCTCCATTTTTCTATGTTATTACACTTTTAAGTGTGCATGTAAAGGAGGCCAAATGTAAGGTAACCTAGAACATCTACCTTTTAATGTGATGCACTACAAGCTCCTTATTGTAGTTTCAAAGGATTGTTTTTTTCATGATCTAATACACCAATCAACCCCACATATATCATCGTTAACCTTTGCAACCTTTTTATTGATATAACATAATTTTTTTTTGGAAAACCAACTTGCCTTTATAATGGGTTATAACTTCTTATCTACGATATTAGAGGAGCCTTTCAAAAAATAAGAGCAAGAGTTACATATGACTATTCTTGACCTCACGAATGCATTATGTTCTTCACAAGACAGACTCTCAAAAGTCAAAATTTAAAAAGTGGCTAATCATCTTTCTTTTATTTCTTTCTTCAAGAAAGTTATGCTTGTACATGTTAGATTGAAACAATAACAAGAAATCCAATTTTTGCATTGCGAAATGGTCCATGAGGGGAAATGCTTAAGAAAATTTCTTGTAGGAGATTGGAACCCTAGTGAATAATGGAAGAAGTCACCACCTTCACCTTTGTATTTCTTAATTGCAATGTAGTCAGAGATGGGTTTATGAATATTTACTAATAAATTGATCCAGGTGGATGTTGGTGGCCACCCACTTATCCCATTTAGACCCCCACAGTTGTCTCTTTCAGCTTTTTCAGTTTCCTAAATTGTAGCACAGTTTACTATTTTTAGCAGTTTTTCGAGTCCTGAACTTTCGGAGCCGTTTTGAGGCCCTAAATGATTTTTTTTGGGAAATCTGGGGCAACATGGGTCCATGGACTAATGTTGCCTCCCAAAGTGGTGGTGCTCAGATAGATATTTCTAACGAGCTATTGTACGCGTCAAACGGAGATCGTATGCCAAAGTTACGACCCCGGGAAATTGATGTACCAATTTACCCAAACAGGGCCCACAATTTGGCATTTCATCTTCTGGGGTTAGGTTTTGGGATGTGAAGGGTTTTTCATTGTTTCTCAACAATAAATAGGCCTTCGAGCCTCATTGTAACACAGAGTTCAGAACAGTTCATAGGCATGTAGCAACCACATCTCTTCTCAAGAGATAAGCTACCATCGCCCTAGGTGGTTTATTTCCATTTCTGGTTGTAAGCATATTTCAGTATTTTCCATTAATGAAATGAAGTATTATTTCTGTTGCATCTTTGTGTATATGGTTATCTTTGTATTTTGTTGCATTCCTGTTTAAATTCGGATCAGTGGTATCAGAGTGGTCTGCTTTTTCTCTGTTTTTCTTTGCATGTCCCCAACGAGGTCAAGATATAAGGAGTTAGGGCTTGAACTGGTCGAACCTTTGCAAGACCAGCCTTGCAAATCCCGACGGCCTCCCATGGAGGATGAGATGAAAGACGAGGGGGTAGGAGATCCTATCAAAATCTTGCTCGAAGAAGCCCTCGAGTGGCAAACGAACGCGATGATGGATAGCTTTGCGCAGATCCTTCAGTGGCTACCCAGAGGTGACACATCAGCTTCCAACAGCTACTCTGGAAATGCCACGCCCTTTAAGGTACAAGTTGATTTTGAAATCCCCATATTCGAGGGTCAGATAGACGCATATGCGGTAGATAAATGGTTAAATCTACTTGAAGGATATTTTTCTGTTCATTAATTTTCAAGTCGGGAAAAGATTGTTTTCGCTCTTCTCAAAGGAGCCCCCCACGTCAAGGACTAGTGGGAAACCTATTGTGAGTAGAAGCATGAAAGTACCAGCTCACTATTTTCAGCCACACCAACTTGGGATTCATTCCAATATGCCATCAAGGAGCAGTACTACCCTGTCAAAAGCTATGAGGACAAATACATCAAATGGACCATACTGCAGCAGGGACAAGAACAAGATGTGCCGGAGTTCACAAGAATTTTTCATACCCTTCGCACACAGTTGGGTATCAAAGATTCTGAGCCACATCTGGTACTCAAATACCGTGGCTGCCTGCATAGATACATCCAGGAAGAGATGGAGTTCTTGAACATCTCCTCACTTGGCACAACATACCGATACGCTGTCAAAATCGAGCAAAAGTTCAAACAAAAGAAGCGAGACTTTGGGTTTGAAAATCCGAAGCCCAAAGAACAAAGCCAAGGTGGGGTGACCCAAGACAACCCGTCGAAGCCGCAAGAAAAGAACAACACCACGAAGCCGAAGAAGGACACAGGAAATTGGTGTGAGTTCCACAAGAGTCCCACTCATAACACAAGTGAGTGTTGGACCAAGCAGTTGCTAGTGGCCGAGTTGAAGGCTTCTGAATTAGATACATGTTCTGACCCTGAGCCAGAACCCGACAAGGGGAATGGCAAAGGGAAGCAGATCATTGATGTGGATCCCAGTGCCACTGTTGCCACTACGAGGATCCAAACAAATGAGCCCGAAGATCCAAAGGAGGGGGAACGTTTTTCCCACTCACAGATGTGGGTGAAGGGTTCGTCGCTGCAATTCATTGTTGACAGTGGCAGCCAAAAGAACCTTATTTCAGCATAGGTCATGAGGCGGTTGGGCCTATCGACTACACCACACCCACAACCGTACAATATCGGGTGGCTCCATGAAGGACGAGATCTCAAAGTTCGCCAGCAGTGCCGCCTTCCCTACAGCATCAAACCATTCACAGATGAGGTATTCTGTGATGTTACACCTCTGGATGTTTGTGATGTATTATTAGGCCAACCATACCTGTGGAGGTGACATGTTGTGTATGATTCAAGGCCTCGTGCTGTCATTATTTCTTTGAGTAATTCATTATACAGGATACCAGAGGTAGCCCCACCTACTGCCACCTCTTTGATCACTGCTAAGAAAGGTAGCAAGCTCATATCATAGGCTAGGAAATTTATTTTCTATCTGGTTCGCTCCCAAAGTAAGGGGAAGATCATTGCTACATTTATGACCCCCGCAAAGGGTTCCTCCACACAACAACAGCAGCAGCAAAGGGATACGGTCATGACAAAACATAGGAACAACTTCTCCTCACCCACAGGGGTACCACATAAGTTTCAAGTGGGCGACAAAGTTTGGTTACATTTGCAGAAAGAATGCCTTACAAGAGCCCATCAGAAGCTCTGACCACTCCAACATGGTCCTTACACCAGTACCAAGGCTATGGGAAACAATGCTTTGAAGCAAAGCATTCCTCCATTCCTTTGCTTGCACCGAGAGTTCAATGTGCACCATCGTCGACCATGCTTCCCACCATTTCTTGACACATTAGAGATTGCAGAACAACTCACCAGTGACCTAGCTCAGCAGAAGCTTCCTCATCTCAGGGAGGAACTCAACGCAATGGGACCATTGCTTCCTAGGGGGGAGGAATGATCCATGTGGATGTTGGTGGCCACCCACCTATCCCATTTGGACCCCCACAATTGTCTCTTTTAGCTTTTTCAGTTTCCTAAATTGTAGCACAGTTTACTATTTTTAGTAGTTTTTCGGGTCCTAAACTTTGGAACCGTTTTGAGGCCCTAAATGATGTTTTTTGGGAAATCTGGGGCAACATGGGTCCGTGGATTGATGTTTCCTCCCAAAGTGGTAGTGCTCAAATAGATCTTTCTACGAGCTATTGTACGCGTCAAACGAAGATCGTATGCCAAAGTTATGACCCGGAAATTGATGTACCAATTTACCCAAATGGGGCCCACAATTTGGCATTTCATCTTCTGGGGTTAGGTTTTGGGATGTGAAGGGTTTTTCATTGTTTCTCAACAATAAATAGGCCTTCGAGCCTCATTGTAACACAGAGTTCAGAACAGTTCAGAGGCATGTAGTGACCACATCTCTTCTCAGAGATAAGCTACCATCACCCTAGTTGGTTTATTTTCATTTCTGGTTGTAAGCATATTTCAGTATTTTCCATTAATGAAATGAAGTATTATTTCCACTGCATCTTTGTGTATATGGTTATCTCTGTATTTTGTTGCGCTCCTGTTTAAGTTCGGATCATAAATACTATTTTTTGAAAAGGGATTTTTGTATATTCACTTATAACATTTTAGCTATTGACAATTGGCTTTTGTATATTTAATGGGTCACCTAAATTTGTCAAACCAATGTTTCTCTCAAATTTTTAGCTTATGACAAGATAATTCTCTTATTATACGCTATAATTGAATGACAACAAAAAGAGAGAAGCACAAAAAGCAGCTGAAAAAATGAATAATCACTTGTCTAAAGAGATTGATAAAGTTGGGCTAGAGGTGTTAAGTGCAAATAAATAGGTATAGTCATTTATCATTGACTCAAGTGTTTCATGCATCAGGGGCACTCAATTTCCTTTTTTGTATCACTTACATAATATACATATTTACAATGTAATGAGTAATATGTATATGGAAATAGGTGCATATCTTCAGGATATCAATATGCGATTGCAACAATACAATGCTAGTTTATAGAAATACAATAGAAAACTTAAAATTGATGCTGCATATAATGCACATACTATTTCTCATATTCCAAAAGAGAAAACAAAATTACAATGGAGACTTTAAGTAGTTTGAGAGGTCATTCAACAACTATTCAAGATTATCTTGTTAACGCTAGAGTGAGTTCTTTGTACTTTTGATAATATTTATATTCAACATTTTCTGTACCCTAGAAACTTAATGCTTACATGAATCCATGTATTGAGCCCACATTAATTATTTTTCCATTTGAAGATATTGTTAACGCAATGTTAGAATAGAGCAAAGATTTGCTTAGATGTTTTAATTGATTGTTTAAAATGTGCCTCCCCTAGTTTTCAGCATGACATATTAAAGAATAGTTTTCAAACTTAATTATTCTTTGTGTTGTATATGTAGATCTTCATAACTTATCTAATTGGCCTTCTAAGTAAGTGCTTCTTTTACTTTCATAAATATAAATGAAGAGCATATTTTTCTAAGCTTTCTACTTCATGGTAGGTTTTGGGCCTTTAAGTAGATTAGTGGGTTTTAATGTTAGATATCTTTATTCCATGTTAGAAGAAATCATGGGATAGCCTAGGTTTCTTCCTATTGATTTAATAATTTATTGCCAAATTTTCATTTATTTTAGCTCATTAAGAAGTTTGAAAATTTATATCAAAAGCCAAGTTTGAAGAAGTGTTAGCAATTGATGTTCTTTGGTATTCCATGCCATCCAACAGGAAACTCTAAAGTAGAAAAAATAACTTATGGAGTAGATTGACTGTCTTTGTGACTATCTTCAACAAGTTATAGATGATAGAGATCAACAGGCTACATAAGTGCATCATTTAACATCCAAGGTTGAAAAATATATGGAATTCACTAGAAAGTATGCTACATAGCTTGAACAACTTGATACCAAAAAAACATCTTTAGAGTTAATTTTATGAGGGTGAACTCGAAATACTTATGATTGTAAAAGTTTGTCTTTTTCATCATCAGTAAATTCCATATCTAAACAATAATGGTTTTATTCTATAGGAAAGTTTTTCTTTGTAGAATGAACATATCATAAAAATATGCAAAAAGATCAAAATTTGAAATCAAAAGCTAGAGGTAAGCCAACTTTCAATCCATTTAAAGAATATTGTTCGAAATACTTAATCTTTTGAATAAATAAATTAATTTTATTATGATTAAATGGGTGCATGCTAGTCACAATTTACTTATGCATGTAGATAGTAGAATCATCTCATTTAAAATACAATGCCATAGTTGGCGAACAAAAGAAAACAATTGAAGATTTGTGAAAACACCTTGAAGAAGTTGGACTTGAAAAATTTGGAGATATTCTAAGAAGAAAGTTTCACAACACTATCTTGGTAATTTGCAAGCACATATTTTGACCTCATTTATAGTTATCTTTATGTTTCTTTTATATCAAACTAATGTGTTTGACCAATACATTTTAGGAACTAAAAGGCAATGTTAGTACCTTTTGTAGGGTAAGGCTAATATTGCTAGAAGATGATTGCATAAGTGTAGAGTCACGATTCTACATTATCCAACATCAAGTGATCTTGTTGGGCAAAGCATTGATCTAATACAAGGTCCAAGTACACTGCACACTAACCAATACCTCTCTGTATTTCTTAATCTACCCATGCATGATTGAAAATAATAATCAACTCATTATTTTTTTTAATTCCACTTATTTCATTAAAATATATATTCCTTTGCATGCTTATTTCCTACATGATCATTCAGTTCCTCTTAAAACACACATTTCCAATGATGAAATACCAGGTTGAGGTTTTACGCATTTAGTTGTTTAAGGAATTTGACTATATATGATTTTTTAATTTTAGCTTAAATATCTTCATTATGGGTAGCATATATATTCTAAAAATGAGCACTAAAATAGGTACAAATGCAACATTGATGGTTAAATATCAGCAAACTATATGAATTTTCCTCTATAATGTGAACTAAGTTTTTCTCTTCACTATCCCATCTAAGAAAAAAGTTGGTGTTACCATGAGCGGCTTCAACTAAATGAACTTTGGAAGCCCAATAAATCTATGGCAAGAGTGGAATGTCCATTTCTCTTACATCCACTCAAGCAGAAAAAGTAATTTTTTAATAAAACAAAGTTTAGGACTCACATCTGAACACTATATCAAACTCTCTATACCCACTGCTAACACTTTCACTATACTTATGAGCCTCAGAACAAGAAGGGAGTTTAGGTCCAAATCACTTAACCGTCTCACAAAAATAATAAAGCAATAAAATAATATATAGTCTTCTAGGTAATCTATTTCTGCTTCCTATGCAACACCATTTCCAACAACTATTCCACTAGTAGTACTCTCTTCCTCCTCCTCATCTTCATTTCTCATGAACAAATTGAATTTTTCCAAAACTTTTCTGCCCTGCAAGGGAAAAGGTGCTATTCCATCCTAAGAATGAGTAGGACATTCTTCATCCACTGCATCGGGAATGTGATCATGTTGAGAAGATTTCAAGATATCCATATCCTTGAGTAGTTGAGTGTTTTCATCAGCCTCAACAACATTCTACATTTTCCGTGAGTTTATAATGCAAGGGTAATA
Source organism: Pinus taeda (assembly GCA_000404065.3). Lineage (NCBI taxonomy): Eukaryota > Viridiplantae > Streptophyta > Pinopsida > Pinales > Pinaceae > Pinus > Pinus taeda. Next base: position 148,119 of record APFE030263090.1, on the reverse strand, counting down.
AGATCATCAATACTAAATTCTCTTGTTTGTTGGACTCTTGCTATTTTAATATTACACGACTAAATATGTGATAACAAGAAGAGAGAATAAATAATTCCAAGTGTGTAGCCTTGCACTGGAAACAAATATGCATGCTTCCTGGATTCCAACAACTTATTCAATAACACATCAACAAAAGTCACAAATCCCTAAACAATCACCTTCTTCTTTGTGGCATTGATAGTGACATTCTGCACACCTACAACAACAAGCCATATGGTTGTTGAATATTTATAACTACTTTTGAACACATGACCTAAACACAATAAAAACCAAACTAACAATATGTAAACATGCCAGAGCATGATGCTTCTTATGATTGGTTTTCTGGCGAACTTTATTAAACATTTTCTTGCATCCCTTGTAGGTGCAATGAAATTTCAGATCCCAAGTTTGCACATGCCCTTCACCATCACTAACTAGCTCACCTCTGATGCCTTCATTTCCCCTAATCTTCCCACTGTCGCCTTTCCTTCATCTTCGCTTGGTAACATTGCCAAGAATTTGTACATCTCGTCGCACATAAGAATAGGGCAGAGCTCGTTGCCATATGAAAGAATAAACCACTTCTTCCACCTGTGTTGTGACATCACATTGAATATTTGTGAACATATTGTTTGGGTATTGTAGGTGGAAACATTCATTCCTGGATGGTGGTGGGGAGGAAATGTGTTCAGGCTTGCAACTATCTTACACTTGTGTGGATGCCTGACTGACAATTATTGCTGGAACCACAATTTTGGTTGACAATATTTTTCTCATATCAATGGTGAAAACAAAAGGGTAGATGAAAATTGACAATGAAAAATTTCAAAAGGGAATGATTATCATCATAGTAAAGGTAGAGGGGGATGAAGTGTATTTTTGTATTGTGTAGTTCATTTTTCTTTGAGATTATTTTCTTCACACCCCTTTTCTAGTTGAGGTACTTGTGGGAGCACATAGTTATCATTGAGAGGTAGAGAGTGTTTTTCTTGTATCCATGTAATTGATTCTTTGGATACTCGTGCTTGGTGTGGATTTGGAAGTGTTTGAATTCTCCTTGGATATTTTGTTGATGTAATGGATATTCGCTAATATTTGTGCTTACAGTTTTAACATTTGTTTAGTGGTTACATTTCAGGATCATTGTTATTGATCATTCTGTTTTGACAACTTGAATTAATTAATAATGACAAGCATTCCTAATTAGTTTTCTAGACCCCATAGCTAGCATGATTCAAGCATGTAGCTCATTATTCATAATTTCATCATATATACTCATTGTTTTTTACTTTTTGGTATGCAAATAAATCCTTTAGAGCCATATTTTTATGTTGTCACAACAAATTTACATGATTCACAAGGTGAGAAACCAATCTTTGATGTAATTGCATATTTTAGGTTTGATAGTTATAGGTCATTTATAGGCTATAAATGTCTTCAAATATTCACTTCTAATTAAGTATTCAACTCAATAAATTGAGTATCTTATACATAACTATTTTTCCTTCCACCCAATTTGCATATCTTCCATAACCATTAGGTAGGGAATTGCAACTTCGATGCTATTTTTCTTGTTTAGTAAAACATTTTCTAAGACTTTAAAATGTTTTATAATTTATTGAAAGTTCTGGAATTTACAATTTACAAAGTTTAAAGGTATATTTTTTCAAAGTCTAATTATTCAAAGGGTGTTAGATCAATGGAAGGGCACCTGCTTTACAGGTAGGAGGTTGCTAGTTCGATTCCATTGTGCCCTGATATTCACATGAAATAATGAAAATCAACTTTTGGTGACAAAGGCTCTTTTTGAAAATCACCAATGAGCTTATGATGACAATTTTCAACCCTCACAAAAAAATGAAATGGTGATGGTATATGCATTAACATTGACGGCCATGAAAGGTCCATCACCATAAATCATTGTTGTTCATATGAAATGGTGATGGTCAATGAATGTCGCCATATATATGCATCAATAGTGATGACCATAAATGTCCATCACAATAAATCGTTGTCATTCATATCAAATGGTGATGTTCACTATCCGTGATTATAATCAGTATTCATGATAGACTTTGAATGTCACCACAAAACCTATACTTTTGGTGATGCCACCTTTAGTGACATTCAATTTTTTAGTGATGGAGGCTAAGGTTCATCACCATTTCTCATATGAAATAGTGACAGTCATTATCCCTCATTATACCATTATTGGTGATGGACCTTGAGTGTCACCAAAAAAACTAAACCTTTGGCAATGTTCACTTTTTAGTGAAAAATTCTCTTTTGATCATCACTAATGAGCTTATCGTGACATTTTTCGACCCTCACCAATGTCCTTTTTTCTTCTAGTGTTTGGCCCTTTTACCATGCAAAAATCCTTAAACAACCACTGCATATTCGTCAACACCATAAATATTTCACTTCTCTTCTTCATGCCTTGACAAATGGTAGTTGCCATTCACCATAGAAAAGTGATATGCAAATTAAGAAACTTATTCCCACCATAGACACAAGGTACACAATATTTCTTGAAGGTATGTGCACATTGGTAAATTTCGTTTTTCTTGGTACATCTAACAAACAAAAAAATGAACTACTTTTAGAATACATTGTAGCCCTACTCAATTATCAAATATTTTGACCTCTTCAAAATTTAGTGAGCTTAGTTTTTAGATTAGGTGCTTTTGTTTTAAGTTTCTAAGTTCATATCAAGACGACAAATATGCTTGGGACATTGAAGGAAATTAAAAAGAAATAAGAAAGAAATCATCATAACCATTATAGATTTTTCAAGTTTGTATTTCCATATTAAGGTCACAAATGGGCTTACAATACAAGTTGACAGAATATACAAAATATATAATATCAATGTCCATAGATGGCACTATATTATACTTATCTATGTTATACAAAAAAAGTAAGAAAAGTAGTTGATTGAACAAGACAAGGATGATTATCTTGAGAATAAATGTAACAATTTTCCTACATTCCATATTAACTTCAAGGATGGTATCAACAAACCAAAATTGTAAATACATAAAATAAATGAAACCTAAAAAGGAGAGCAAGCATCCAAGTAGAAAGGAGATTTATGCAATGTACACAAGGTAAATTCTATGTTGAATCATCTATATAGAACTACAAAATTGTTGGAGAGTGCATAAAATGACATCTTGGGCTAGAACCCCCTTGGGAGGGGAAATGCAAGTGACCAAGATATATTTCCTATAAATATACTCTCTGATAATCACAAGTATCTCCTTTGTATTAGGAAGGACTTGGCAAGGAGCATCAAAAGAGTACCTAAACTAGGGAATGTGGTACATCAATATGCCGATTGAAAATAGAAAATAGGAAACCTAAAAGAAATAACACCACATCATAATCATTTCCTTCCAATGATGCTCCTAAGAAGTTCACAAATCAAAGGATAAAGAAGAGGCAAACAAGGAAACTTGCAAACCTAACTAGTGAATCTTCATGTAAAGTTTCCACAAATGCAAATTTTGAGTTTAGAGTAGGATCTCAAGCAAATACAACCATTGCAGGTTGCCAACCATTAAGTGGAAATAATAGCAATTATTATGGTATGTAATTTTCCTATTTGGGTGTAGACATGAAGAAAATGCATCTTCTACCTCATAACATGGATTCGATTGGCTTCAAGAATTATGTTAATGGTGCCTTTTATGAAAGGATTCAACTAGACCTGGAAGAGGTGATAAACTTCAAACTAGCAATGTGAGGAGAACCAACTCTAACATAGTTCATCTAGTGTTGAAGCATATCGTGAAGGATTAGGGCATTGGATCTTTGGCCCTTTTACCATGCAAAAAATCCTTAGACAACCACTGCATATTCCTCAACATCACAAAATATCTCACTTCTCTTCTTCATGCCCTCACAAATGGTACTTACAATTGACCGTAAAAAAGAGATATGCAAGGTACACAATATTTATTGAAGGCATGCACACATTCAAATTTCTTTTTTTTTGGTACATATAAAGAACCAAAAAATGCACTACTTCCACTGTTTAAGGAAATTAGAAAGAAATAAGCATAACCATTATGGATGCTTCAAGTTTGTATGGCTATATTAAGATCACAAATGGGCTTACAATAAAAGTCAAGAAAATATAAAAAAATATATAATATCAATGTCCATAAATGACACTAGATTAGACTTATCTATGGTAGACAACAAAAGTAAGAAAAGTAGTTGATTGGAAAAGACAAGGATTATTATCATGAGAATAAATTTAACAATTTTCTTGCATTGCATATTAAATCCAAGGATGGTATCAACACATCAGCAATAGAAATACATACAAGAAATGAAACTTGAAAATGAGAGAAAGCATGCAAGTAGAAAGGATATTTCCTTAATGTACACAAGGTATATTATTTGTTGTATCATATATATGGAACTACAAAAACGTTGGAGAGTGCATAAATGACATATTGGGCTACAACCCCCTTGACAGGGGCAACCCAAGTTACCATGATATATTGATTACACAAACATGAAAACCTGGATTCCCAAGATAAACCTAGATATTAAACATAATACTAACATGAACCTTGGTCAATTTGAAGGCCTTGGTCAATGTCAAAACCTACAAACTTGGGAGCGCACTATTACAATATGTAAAATAGCAACTGCACTATCAAGGGAACCAACAAACTATCCAACTATTTCACTTCTTGAAATTGTAGTTGACTACATTGTGTGTAGTGTTAGATATCAACCCATTCATAGGGATCAATGGGTGTAGTGTTAGATATGAGCCCCATCCCATATATTTAACCCATTGAGAGATGAGCTAAAAAAATGATTTTTTTTTTTTTTTTTTTATTTTTATTTTTTTTATTTTTTTTTTTTTTTTTTTTTGTTTTTTTTCTTTTCTGTTTCCCCAAGGCAGGGTCCAGCCGTCAACCTCAATTGGGGACCTTTCCTTGACAACAAGGGCATGATAGTTTTTCTTAAACCATTGTTATTATTAGCATATGAATTTTTTATTGTCTTAATGTATTGGCAATAACCAATGTTAGAATTTATAACACCTGCAGAAGTAATACATTGATTATGATTTCTAAGGACTCAAATGTGCATAAATACTCTAGTCGAAACAAAGTCCATAAAATCACAATCATTTCCTACCAATGATCCTCTTGACAAGTTGAAAAAGAAAAGGAGAAAGAAGAGGAAATAAGTAATCTTGCAAGCCTAAGTAGTGACTCTTCATGTAAAGATTCCACAAATACAGATTTTGAGTTTAGAGTAGGAGAACAAGCAAATACAACCATTGCATCTTGTCAACCATTAAGTGGACATAATAACAGTTATTGTGGTATGACATGTTCCTATTGGGTGGCACACAAGCAGAAAACGTATCCTCTGCATTAGAATGTGGATTGGATTGGCTTCAATAGTTTTGTTTATGATGCCTTTTATGAAAGGAGTCAGCTAGTGAGTGAGCTTAGTTTTCAGATTAGGTGCTTATGTTTTATGTTTCTATGTTCATTTGAAGACGCAAAATACGCCTGGGTCATTCAAGAAATTGAAAAGAAATAAGAAATAAATCATCATAGCCATTATGGATGTTACAAGTTTGTATGGCCATATTAAGATCACAAATAGGCGCACGATACAAGTCGATAAAATATAAAAAATATATAATATCAATGTCCATATATGACACTAGATTAAACTTATTTATGCTAGACATTAAAAGTAAGAAATGTGGCTAATTGAACAAGGAAAGGATGATTATCCTAAGAATAAATGTAACAATTTTCTTGAATTCCATATTAACTTCAAGGATGGTATCAACACAACAACAATAGAAATGCATACAAGAAATGAAACTTGAAAAGGAGAGGAAGCATGCAAGTATAAAGGAGATTGGCACAATGTACACAAGGTATATTGTTGGTTGTATCATCTATATAGAACTACAAAATTGTTAGAGAGTGCATAAAATGACATCTTGGGCTTGTAAGCCCCTTCAGAGGGGCAATCCAAGTGACAAAGATATATTGCCTATAAATATCCTCTATGATAATCCTAGCTATTTCCCACATATTAGGGAGGGTTTGGTGAGGATCATCTAAAGAGTACCTAAACTAGGGAATGTGGTACATCAATATGTCAACTCAAAAGAATTCTGGTATTTTGTTTTTTTTTTAACTCTAAAGGGATAGTTGTCACCTAATTCTTCTGTTTATTGCAAACCCAGATTTAAGTTGATTTCCTTTAAAAAAAATATCTAACAAAATACTTGTGTTGATCTTAATTTAGATTTTTATTTTTAAATATTTTTTAGAGCGCCTGGCTATATTAATGATGTCAACATTGAAGCTTTCTATGTGTTTTTTTACTTACTTTTTCTTATATTAATTTTGGCTGGTTGTGAATGTTGCCTCTTTATAGTGCCTGATTACTTTTTTTTTTGGTTGGTAATGCATTTCCATAGGAATCCCATCGGGTGACCTTGTATTTTCCCACATTTTGGGGAGGGTACCAAGGCTAAACCAAAATCTTTAGTGTTGAAGTGAACAATCAACAATTCTATGCTCTCTCTCTCTCACACAACTCATGAAGAGAGAAAGTATGTCACATCACAAAGTGGGAATTGAACCCAAAAGGGGGAGGATAACAACTCTTAGCCTCTTGAGTTACAACCACACCCAATTGGCAATTCTTGGCTACGTTGTTATTTATGACATACTTTTATATGGTATAAGTCATTTTTATTCTTTACTTATCTTTTTATATATTAATCCTTTTATGATTCTCTTTGTATTGTTTTTCCCCAGTGTCTAGTTCTTAGGATTTAGAATTATCTATGATATTTTACTGATTCTAGATTTTCATTTATTATAACATTTAACATTTATATCACACTACAGTAGATAATTTTAATATTTTTGTCTTTTGGACTCATATTATACTTGGTTTCAGCAAAATAATTCAAATAGGATCTATCTAAAGAATTTATATTATTTGGATTGGGTCTCTTTTGATACATTATATGCATTCAAAATGCAATCATACATGGTTGGAGTTATTATGTGGGTGTTTTTTCTATGAAAATGTGCTTGAGGACTTTGATTTATGTAAATGACTAGTGTTCCTATAGGACGATGCCATTCTAGTAACCCCGAGGAGGTACATCAAATCAACCATGGTTGTTTGCTATGCTGATCTTAGATCACCAATTAATGGATGTGATGGGAAGGCTTTTATATTTCTTTCCAATGGTTTGATTCATATCAATGAAACTATGTTTTTATTATTTCAAGGGTTTCCCAACTACTGTTAAGGAGAAGCATGCTAAAATCCTATACACGGTCCTAGGAAACCTTCTATATTTCTCTTCAATGGTATGATTCAGAGAAAGGGAACTCTATTTATAAGGGTTTTCCATATACAGTTAAGAAAAAGCTTGGAAAACTAAAGCTTACACAGTCAAAAAAGGGGAACTAATTCCTGCAACTAAACCCTCAATCACAACATTTTCCTATAGGTGAAGATCTAATTCATGTAGATTATCCGGCCAGGAAAGAAAAATATATGACATGGAATATGGAGACATCTTACCCAGAATTTACAACAAGGATGTGATGTAAATTTTTGAGGGCATTTGTAGGTCATTTGGAGGGTATTTTCACTTCTTGGAAGTGTCCAACCTAGAAGCTATAAGTAGCTATATTTGTTGAAATATGCATTTTCATATGGTAGTCTAATACCCCAGAATTGGGATTACTAGCTTAGGTTCTAAACCTGACGGACCTTTTGTAGTCAAATATTGAATGTGGGGGCAGTTGAGACAAATTCGAATACCTATAACCTCCATTCCATTATTATAAGTTCTAGTAACATTTTGTCACATACCTCTTTGACACCATATTAAAAACCGCATACTATTGGTAAATACCTCCTTATTATGTTCCTTCCCTAAATTTAGCTTGGATTACATGCAGTAGTTGTCACATGCGTCTATATATAGTAATCTGATAAACCAAGTTAACATAGGAAATTATACACATCACATCACAGAGGAAAGAATCAACCATGATCATTCAAGATCCCGCATTCATGTTTCCTTCCTTTGACGATTCAACACAAGCATTAATCAAGACAATTTCATCAATACACTATAACTAGCTTTCCCATATAACATGTTCATAGTCCTACTGCCATAGCCGAAAGTATCATTGACACATATCTTATGAAATACGAATGAATAACTAAAACAAGCCTCGGTGCATGAAATTGATCCCATGATGCATAATGCATAGATTAGATAACCTGAAACATAGGCTATACAGTATCAAACCTTAAAAATATAATAATTCATCATATATATTTTTCTCATGCCTAAGTATTCAATCATCTAATAAACAAAGATACATGAAACTTAGTCATCTAATGAGATTAAGATTACACAATAATAAGTGTAAGGAGCCAACATACAAAGCATCCCATGCCATTGAATCAAACTAGAGTAGAAGAACAAATGTCACTTTGAAAACTGAGCACTGCCACCCAACCTAGAACAAAATTCCTTCAGTTCACCCTGAGCCGAGAGTTCTTCCAATGGATCAAGTACCTCCCTTTATCCATTCAATGGGTATTTCATACCCTCTTTCATGATATGGTTTCCTTTAGTGGCATCCCGATTTTAGGTAGATATTTTTAGGCATTTTCCTAGGCTTTTCGTAGAAAGGTTCACCTTCATCTCCTACGAGGCTTTTCCTCATAAAAGCTTGCCTTCCTCTTCAGCGAGGCTTTTATTTTTTTCTTAACTTAGCATCTTTCTCTAGCTAAGTAGATTAATGTGATTTTATTTCCAATCCATTAAGTTTATCTAGAATTTCATCTAGAAGTCTTATCATGAAAGAATTATCCATTCCCATTCACCAATGAGATTTTATTTGGCAAGAACATCATCTCTTGGTGTCTCACTTTCCAAGTGATTAATTTATCTTTATTTATTCAATAATAAAGTATTTACTTTCATTTTTATACATCAGACCTAGATTTTCTTAGCTTAGGTCAACATAGTGTTTACATACAAGAGAGGGGTCTTACACATTAGAGGAGATAAATAAAAAGGAATATAATGGAATTTTTGTACTCCAAAAGTAGTGTAGAGAATAACTATAAGGAATATTCTGCAAGTAGCTCTAGCATTGAAGCTGAGAATCCGTCTGTGGTCATGGATTGGTTTACAAGGTGGTCTAGATTACGTCGAATTCCCTTAAATAGGTTTTATCATAAGTACAGTAACATGAGAAATGCTAAATAGGAGGGAATATAATGGGATATCTCTACTATAAAAGTGGATTGTTTCAATAATTTGATTTTCATCACTTCCACAAGGCCGAAGATAATTTTTTACTAACACCATATTTCTGGAATTGATAAATTTTATTTTCTGCAGTAAGATATTTTCTATTTGGCTTAGTTATATTTTCGGAACTATTGTTATTTTCATCAGAACAGTGCCATTAACATAAGAGAAAAATCCTCTTATGCATATAACACAAGATGTGTTTTCAGTTATAGTGTCACTAATCTTATAATTGTAAACAAACCAATTATGATAAAATGACCCTCAAAGCTCACTTTCACCTCCCACATCATACTTTACGTGACAATTTTTAAATGTTGGTAGTTTCAGAGGTTAGTATAATATTTCAAAGTTCTTTTTGACTTACTTATGTTACTAAAATGAGGGATTTTTTTGAAAAAAAGACTGCCAAAATCTTCTTTCAACCATTATTATTATTAGCATATGAATTTTTTAAACTTTATTTCACTTTCCGCGTCATACTTTATGTGATATTTTTTAAATGTTGGTAGTTTCAAAGGTTAGTATAATATTTTGAAGTTCTTTTTGACTTACTTATGTTACTAAAACGAGGGATTTTGTTGAAAACAAGACTGTCAAAATCTTCTTTCAGCCATTATTATTATTAGCATATGAATCTTTTATTGTTTTAGTGCTAGATTGGCAATAATGAATGTTGGAAGTTAAAACACCTACAAAAGTAATACACTCTTTCTGCTTTATAATGACTCAAATGTGCATAAATATTCTAGTAGAAACAAAATCCATAACATCATAATCATTTCCTACCAATGACCCCCCTAACAAGTTAACAAAGCAGAGGAGAAATAAGAGGCAAAATGGGAAGCTTGCAAGCCTAACTAGTGACTCCTCACGTAAAGTTTCCAAAAATGCAGATTTTCAGTTTAGAGTAGGAGATCAAGAAAATATAACCATTTCAACTTGTCAACCATTAAGTGGACATAATAGTAGTTATTTTGGTATGTCATGTTCCTATTAGGATCCACCAATGCATAAAATGTATCCTTTCCCTTAGCATGTGCATTGGATTGGCTTCAAGAATAATGTTTATGATGCCTTTTACGAAAGGAATCAGCTAGACCTAGAAGAGGTGACAAACTTGAAACTAGCAATGTGAGGAGAACCAACTCTAAGAGATTTATTATAGTGCTGAAGCATCACATGAAGGAGTAGATAATTGGATCTTTGGCCCCTATATCATGCAAAAATCCTTAAATAGCCACTACATATTCCTTATCATCACAAAATATCTAACTTCTCTTCTCCATGCCTTGACAAATGGTAGTTTGCATTCACCATAGAAAAGAGATATGAAAATGAAGCAACTGATTTTTGCCACAAATACAAGGTACACGATATTTCTTGAAGGTATGTGCACATTCAAATTTATTTTTTCTTGGTACATTAACAAACCAAAAATTTCACTACTTTCATAATCCAATGTAGCCCTGCTCAATGATCAAATTATTTTAACCTCTTCAAAATTTAGTGAGCTTAGTTTTCAAATCAGGTGCTTACGTTTTAATTTTCTATGTTCATATAAAGATGAAAAATACACCTAAGTAATTCAACTAAATTGAAAATAAATAAGAAATAAATCATCATAATCACTATGGGTGTTTCAAGTTTGTATGCCCATATTAAGATCATAAATGAGCTTATGGTACAAGTTGACAAAATATAAAAAAAAATATAATGTCAATGTTAATAGATGACACTAGATTAGACTTATCTATGCTAGACTACAAAAGTAAGAAAAGTGATTGATTGGACAAGACAATGATGATTATCATGATAATAAATGTAACAACTTTCCCACATTCCATATTAACTTCAAGCATTGTATCAACACACCAGAAATAGAAATGCATACAAGAAATGAAACCTGAAAAGGAGAGAAAGCATGCTAGTAGAAAGGAGATTGCCACAATGTACACAATGTATATTCCTTGCTGTATCATTTATATAGAACTAAAAAATTGTTGGAGAGTGCATAAAATGACATCTTGAGTTCTAACCCCCTTGGGAGGGGAAATCTAAGTGATTAAGATATATTGCCTATAAAAACCCTCTCTGGTAATCCCTGGTATTTCCTATGTACTACGTAGGTGTTGGAGAGTAGCATTTGATGAAAGACATCAATACAACATTAATCAAGGTGTAGAAATGGTTCCATCTAATGGAAATGGTAAGTTGGTACCTTATGTAGTAAATCATGTTATGGTTCCATATGAAGGGCCATTTCAACCATTGAAAAAGAAAAATCCCCAACCACGAGTGGACTTGGATATTGAGACAAGCATAACAACACAAACCTGAGAACCCGCATTCTCAAGAGAAACCTAGATATTAAATATAATACTAAAAAGAACCTTGGTTAATGTTAAGACCTTGGTCAATGTCAAAACCTGCAAATTTAGGAGCTCTGTGTCATAATATGTAAAATTGAAACTACATTGCCAATGGAACTAACAAATTGGCCAACTATTTAACTTGTTTAAATTTTAGTTGACTACATTGTGTGCAGTGTTAGATATCACCCCTTCACAAGGATCAATTTATGCAGTGTCAGATATCAACCCCTTCCTAGATATTTAACCCATTGATAGAGAAGATAAAAAAATGAGCTTTTCACTGACACCCAAAGGCAATATACATATTGCACATAGAGAAGTGGATTGGTTGAGAAGAAAGACAATATATAATGATATTGAGGTGTCTTAAACACCTCATACGAATTTTGTTTCTTACAACAAGTACATGAAAATCTTCTTTCGTCCATTGTTATTATGAGCGTATGAATTTTCAATTAGAATTTAGAACCCCTACAGAAGTAACACACTTATTGTGATTTCTAATGACTCAATTTAGTTGTTTGACAATGGGTTGATAGCATGTGAGCAAACTAAAATATCAGAGTAGGATACGAATGGGTTGTGATAAAATGGTTGAGAACTTTTTACCTAGGCTAGCACTAAAATCAATGTTGTTGGTGGATCTAGGAACTTGTCGGTTAAGTTGTTCGTGATGCATTTGTGGCTATAACATGGTTTTAATTGCCCAAAAATTCCTTCCAAGAGAAGCCAATAGCTAGGTGCAATTGTGGTTCTAGATTTAGGGAATCACCATGGAGCATTGAGAGTTTATTGATGTGGATAATAAGAATGTAAAATTATTGAGTGATGTTTTAAATGTAAATTGCAAATTTCTAGAATATCATGATGGATATCAGTGAAGATATTTTGAAAATTGTAATAAATTTATTTTCATATTTCAGTAACCAAGTGAGATGAGTGGTGAGCAGAAAAATCTAACAATTAAAATATTGAAACTACATTCAATCTCTGTTGCCTTCGTTTTCATTATTTCTTATTCTCTAGCCTACTAAAAGATATCCATTGGTGGCAAGTTACAACAAATATATCTTCAAATAAAAAAAATCATATGAAAAACACAGGCTAAACAATGTTAAACCCAAATTTCACCATCATACCTGTCAGGCAAAGTTGTAATGCAAAGGCTATAGCAATTCATTGCCTTGAAAATATAATGTATAAATAATATACTCCTAAAACCAACTACTAAAAGGCCACACTGAAAATAGGTAAAGACCCAACTTTTGGAAAAGAAACATGTAAGACACCACATTCCAAATTGGTAAATACATAGAGGTAAAGAAACAAGTTTTGCAAAAGAAACTGTAAGAGACCTTTAAGGCATGTAAAAATTTCACATAAAAAAAAATTCATTGATTAAATTAAATATAATTGTATAACTCTTCGGGCCCATAATTTTACCACTTGTCTTTCTATGTGGGCCTCGGGCCTATGCTGTTACTGCTTGACTCTATTGCATGCCCAATGTGTCTACTTCCTAGCAGGGTGGAATGTGTTGTTCACATTGTAAAAGAATTAAGTTTAGACCCTAGTATGCCTGCAACTAGGATAATTAGCCTAAATGGAAGGAAATATTTTCATAACTAATTTGATCTATGTTGGGAAGCCTTTGTTAAATCCATATCCATGTAGATCTCGGCATATGTATTTATGCGCCTATTTTTCATTTCTATGCTCTGAAGTGGAATTTTCCCAGGGCATTTCCAATTTTCTTCAATGCTTAAAGCCCCCCAACAATAGTTACTTAATTTGGTTTCATAGATTATAGTTTCCTGTTTACAACCAACTGAAATTAGAACCACTATAATAAGATTCGTAAGCTGAAGTAGACAATTTGCATTTTTTTGTGTTCTTTTCAACATAAGGTTGTGGGTTTTTTGAAACACACCCCATTTGTAGAGAGACTTTGATATCCATATCCTTCTTCTTGCTGGTAGATATGTGTTGTTAGGCCTTTTTTAATTTTCCCTTCAAACCCTCCACCTCCTACTGTTAGAGATGTGTTGTTAGGTCCTTTTTCATTTCCCATTCAAACATTCCACCTACAAATTCAATAGCCACTAGTAACCAGTTGTCCAACTTCAGTGCATGGATCCTTGTGTATTTCTTGATCATACTATGATAAATATTGATATCAATCAACTGCTCTGTCTCATAGCACTATGCCCATTCATGCCTTTTCATTGTTTGTTCCAGCCCATAGTAGTCAGGTTCTTCTTCGCCTAGTCGTGGTGGATTCTCCCACCAAGAGACAACAATATCCATCAATAAGTTCATCGGGAGGAACCCATAATATTCCATCGTGATTTATATAGTAATTTCACTCCTAAAACCCTGAAACTTTTCACCTACATCAAGCACTAAAAAGTGATTGTCTTAGTTGATGGTGGTAACACTCATAATTTCTTCATAGGAAAGAGAGAATGAAAGGGTGTTATGGAACCAGCTGACAAAAAGATAGAAAAGATAGATCAATGCCTTAGAAATAAGCCTCTTCAAGGGGGAAAACTCCTTTACATTACACAAATGAACAATTATTAGATGATACAAATGACAAGACCTCCTTTCTATATATAGGAGTATAAGGGGCCATAATATAATCAACGCCGACATAACAATAATAATGTAAGGGCACAATAATAACAATAGTGGGCTTTTATGGGGCAAAATAATAACAATATGGGGACTATATGGGAATAAAAATATAATATGGGGGTTGTACTAATAACAATAAGGAGTTACACTAGTAGTATTGGGACCTAACATGTCCCTCTCCTTCAAAAAGTGTTGTTCTCAACTCTTGAGTAGTTCCTGATGCTTCTGTATAAATTCTTGTCCTCGCATGTGGAATCTTTAGCAGGTAAGTTCTTCCACTTGATGAGATACTCTAAAATTAGTCTATTTCGAAACTATCGATTTCTCGGTTATGTGACTACTTTAGGTTCCAATATGATCTTTCCTTCCTTGTCAAGTTCTCATAATACTGTTTGAATTGGGATCCTCTGTAACTTTCCAGTGAGTGCCCACGTCTTTAGGCATATGGATATCTATAAGGCCTGATGTTTGGAGGAACACTTCCTGGAATCAAATGAATAGCATGATCATGATCATGAATAGGTGGGAGGCCTTTGGGAATATCAAATACCTTGGAATGATTGTCCAAAACGTTTTTGAGATCTGGAGAAATACGTGATTTCGATGTCGGATCCTCTAGTGAATATAATTGTGGAATTACGCCCCATTATTCTTTATTTAGAAGCTTTGTTATAGTGTTAGAGTTAATTATCTTTCCAGGTTTCACTTCGATACCCCTCAATTCAACTTCCTTTCCTTTCCAAAAAATTTTCAAGAAAATTTTCTGAAAATTAAAACCTATCGTACCCAAAGATTGTAGCCATTGGACTCCTAGTAAAACATTAGCACCACCCATTGGAATGGAAAGCATTGGGCCTTTCAATACATATTCTCTCATGGATATCTTGATATTATGGAACTTTCTAGAGCACTTTATGGTTCCTCCACCTGCAACCATCACTTGGAACTCTGGTGCTGGATATAGGAAGCAATTCAATTCCTTGACTATCTTACAATGAATAAAATTATGGGTATTACCCGAATCAATCAAAACTATTACCTTTTTCTTCTTGATATGTCCTTCTATCTTGACAGTTTTAGGAGGGGTAATTTATTCCAATGCAATACAAGATATGGTCGGATTCATTTCTTGATGCTCGATGTGATATTTCACTTCTTGAACATTTTTCTTCTTGATATGTCCTTCTATATTGATAGTTTGAGGAGTGGTAATTCTGGCCAATGCATTATAAGATATTTTCGGATTCATTTCTTCTTTCTCGATGTGATATTTCATGTCTTGAACCTTTTTCTTCTTGATACGTCCTTCTACCTTGAGATTTTGAGGAGTGGTAATTATTGCCAATTCTTTACAAGCTATGATCGGATTCATTTCTTCTTTCTCTAGGGTTGGTTCCTCATGTATATCTTATTCTTTTGATGTTTCTTGACCCTTTTCTTCCTCATCTTCACAATCAATGTAAAATAATTTCTTCTTAGCACACTTATGACCTTTAATGTAATTTTTATCACATTCGTAAGAAAGTCCTTTTGATTTTTTTTTCTTCTAATTTTTGTTGTGTCACCCTTGTAGGTTGTGGAAGGCTAGGAGAAACAAAACTTCCATATTTATAGTTGTGAGGGATAGAATTCCTTGTTGCCATAATTTTTTCTTTCCACTTTTCTTGCCAACCTGATGCCTTCTCCAATGAATCAAGTTCTGAAAGGCGAACCTCATGTTGAATTTTATCCTTTAAAGTCCCTATGGAGACATCAACCTTGTACTTCTCTGGAATATTGTTTTCCCTTATATTGAATTTTTTAGAGTCCTCAATGTGCTCTTCCATTGAAAACTTTTGTTTGAGATTTATCAATTGGCTAAAGAAGGTGTTTCTCTTTGTATCCTCATAATGTATTATCATTTCCTCCGTTAAAATTGACCATGTAACAAGTGGTTTACGAGAACAAAGCCCTTTATACCATAAAAATTGGTCCTGTTCTAAATATGAAGATGAAATACCTACCTTTTGTAACAGTGGTATGACATGTAGATCAAAATATTTCTCCATCTGTTGTATCCAATTTACCGGATCATTGCTGACAAGATTCATCATCTCACTTTTTCTTGATTTTAGGAGCTCGACCTTGAAATGATTGTAACTCTGTAATTTTATATTTCCAAGTTCTAAAATATCGTCTTGTATTAGCCCTCTGAGTCCTCTTTCTAAGCCCGAAAGTGTGATCAATATTAGATTCTGTAAGGAAACATTATGTCAAATCTACCACGATGACCTGATTATAAATTGGTTCAATATAGCAAACTTGTATGAAGTGCGACGTGTCACTGTTTCAACCTTAGGACCTGAAACCGATCCAAAGAACACTACAGTCCATCTGCATTTTCCAACTTCTTACGAAATTTCAATTTGATGCTTAGAGAAAAAGTTATGATGATTTTCCCAAAGACCCCTATTTAGGATGTAATTCAGGAACGTGTAGAAACCCTAAATGTGTCAGATTATATCTCCAAAAATTTAGTGAGACAAAATCTGAAATTCGGTTCAAGATTCACCACAATTTCGATTCAAATTGGTTTTAATTTGAGAGTATGAACCTTCGTAGAACAAATATTATAGAAAAAATTCCAGGATGACCTGTTTGGAGCAACCAAACCCTAGAATCCAAAGGCCTGAACCAAATGTTATGAAACCAGCTCAGAAAAAGATAGAAAAGATAGATCAACGCCTTAGAAATAAGCCTCTTCGAGGGGGAAACCTCCTTTAAATTACACAAATGAACAATTATTAGATGATACAAATGACAAGACTTCCTTTCTATATATATAGGAGTCTAAGGGGTCACAATATAATCAACATCGACATAACAATAATAATGTAAGGGCACAATAATAACAATATGGGGACTACATGGGCATAACAATATAATAAGGGGGTTGTACTAATAAGAATAACGGGTTACATTAGTAGTATAGGGACCTAAGAAAGGGATTTTGTGATAATTTCTTCATAGGCGAGTGAGAATGGAAGGGGCTAATTGGGCATGGAGACAGTGGCCCTAGCATAAGATTAAATGGACTAGTGGAATGGAATAGTGCATTTTGATCGCTCCAATGAGAGAATACCGACATAGACTATGCCCACAGAGCCAAGTTGAAAATATCAAGGAATTCCACCTACCCCATCAAATGCTAAGGTAATCCAGTCATTCTTTTTAGATGGAAGAAATCATGTTCAAAATTAAGAATTAGCATACGCACCGCGGGCTGATCCAGATCTCAGTCAATATAGTAAAATCCCTTTCTATACATGGAAATATAACTAGTAACCGACCATTTAGTTTAACGCAGGGAAATACCCTTCTGTTCTTGGTTCATGTGGAGGATTAGAGTAGGTTGCCTCACTACCATGAGGTTTAGGTTTAGGCAAGAGTTGGTGTTAACCTAAAGGAAAGGATTTATCCCTCACTCAAAAATGTTCCTCTTGCTTCAGAAAGCCATCCCAGCTACCCTAAAAACTAATGAGCTTCTCTAACCTTAACCTTTCTATTCCCTGTGTGAATTTTTTCAATGTAAGACTTTTCATTAATTGGGGCTTCCACCTTTCCTTTATGCAGCTGGTTTTTTTATCCATAGTTTCATTAGGGTTTCCATCACCTTAGAAAGTTCAATAGTTTTCCCGCACATCGATGAACACTCATTGTGGAACAATGATACTTCAAACATAAAAATTGTGCTATAAAAATCTACCTAGAAATATACATGCACCTCCCTACTTCCTTTGGCCTTTAATATCTCTCAATCCTAGCCAACAAACCCTACCCATATTTATATTTGCACCATGTGGCTGCAAACTATTCATAAAATGAAATTTGGCTAAAATACGTTTGTCACAACATTAAATGGTTTATAAAATGAAATTTGGCTATAATAAGCTTGTCATGACATTTTTTTGCACCTGATAAGTTAAGCTTGCAATATGAGTTCCATCTTTTTACAATTAAAAACTTTGGCTGAAAATTCCATTGATAAATATAGGCACTATAAAACTTTGGTTAAACCATAATTAGGTAGAAAAAAATTGGTCAACGAAAAAATTAATTAAAGCTCAACAGTCTACTGATCGCTATAGTCCTCCTGAAGGTAGGGACTAATAATCGAATTTTAGTTTTCTGTAACTTAATATTATTCTGCACATTCAAGAACATCAACGAACACATATATAGTTTTTGCATCTATAGTTAAACATTACATGAAGAAATCTATTTAGCCTTTATATCATTAACCTCAACCTTCATTATAACATTCCTCCCAAGAAATCTGGAGGAAATTACTAGTAAAATATTTCCAATTTCTATGCAAATAAATCCAAGTATGAAGATAAATCTATATAAGACGTGCATCCAAAAGATGTGATATCATATGGTAAGGATATAGATACCATGTGGTGAGCCTAACAATGAATATGATAGATATCATGATAGATATTGATGAGTGATGATTGGATTGAAAGGAAATATGGGGATCACACTAGGGTTTTCTGCACTATGGTTTTTAGAAAGAGGTTTTCCTCACACAATTCTCTCTACTTCTAATACTAGTTGAAGTACTTAGATTTGTAATTTGTTGTATCTCTTTTGTTATAGACTATTTTTCCTACCTTAAGTTAGTGAGAGATATTGTTGTCCATTATCAATGTTGTTGACCTTGAAGCACGCTTCATCCTTTGATTAACCGTCTTAGCAGGACGATCATCCACATGACATTGACATGATGTGTATGATGAATATTCATTATTACAAAATACAGAGACACAATAACCTAGTTTCCTTTCTACAAGGAGAACCCATGGTTAAATTGTTTAGAGCTTGTCATTCTTGAGGAGATAAACTTGAGCTACTTGTGCATGAGTTTGATAGGGGTTCATTATTATATAAGTTTTCTAAATTCTCGAGCCACTACGTGTATAGATACATTCTATTGGAGGATAGAAAGAGCTTATATAATGTAACCCTATCAAGAGGAGGAAGAGAGTTATAACAAGAGAGACAACTCAATTATGTTGTTAGTTTATTGTTATACTTCTATCTTACATGCAAGATCAACCTTGTCTTGTTGGATCTAAGAAGTGGCTAGGCCAAGGATTGACGAGGAGTAGCAACAAACTTAAGGTATATGATTTACTAAATATTTTAGACTAAAGCAAGTATAAGTCATTTCCATTCCTATGTAATATGTTGATTATTATCTTCATATATATCACACCTTTTACCATGAATGTTAATCCCTTGCCTGTAGAGGATGAAATATTTCCTTTTTTGGTGGTGAATATGTGTAGGGGTTTAGATGTAGGGAGTGAAAGGAGTAGGGTCTTTAGTTAGGATCTATATCTGTAAGACCATTATCAAATATACTCCATCAACTTTCAAGGGATTAGGTTCATGCTCATTCCCTTAGAAGATCGACTTTGTTGCATTTATTGGTATTTGGGTTTAAGGAATCACTAGATTACACACATAATTTGGTGGATTAGAGGGATATATATGTGGGGATGTAACTAATTGTCTGAGGGAAATATCCTGGCACAACAACTTTTTTAGGGTTTATAATTTAACTAGGAACATATTTATTGTTTGGTCCCACACAATACTTAAATATTTGAAGTGCTACTAGTGTGACCATTATGGAAAGTCATCTAACAAATCTAGAAATTGAGTGACATCAAGGCTTGGTGGTCCTTTTACTAAGAAAGTAAAAGGAGTTTATTATGCCATGAGCACATAAAATTATGAACATAAGTATAGAACTAGTAAAGATATCACTAAAATATGCAAGTGTATCAGAATTTCTTAGAAAAGTCTACTAAATATTATTAGAGTTATTTTGTTCTCATTAGAGATGAAATAATTGAAGAATATGTGATTTTAAAATAAGAATATCCCATCCTAATGCCTGAAGTGATCTTCTGAATAAATTTGATAAATAAATGATTAATATATATAAATCTATGCCCTAGTTTTAGAAAAAAGTCATCACTATGGTTGGATTGTAGTTGACATGGGAAGAGGGATGTTTAGTGAAGAGAGCCAATGTTATAGTGGATAAATGAATATTTGAACAACTAGAACTATAGGTATTTCAATAGAATATACTATACTTTCATAACATCCTGCATATTTATATCTTATTTTCATGATAGGATTCCAATTGGTTTTATCATTCACCTCTATTTCTTGGCCAAAACTTTTCTTTTTGTCATATTTAGTCATGTAGCATTGTGCTCACTTAGTTGCATCAACTTTATAAACTTATGCATGCTATAATTGTATCACCCTTTTACAAATGAATTCTCTCTAAAATTTCTTATTAAGCTACAAAAATTATATTCTAAACCAAGTCATGTACACTTGGTTATTCTAAGAAAAATAGGCTTACATCCAACCATAGCCTTAATAAATCCTAGCGATACTTATACATATATATTATTATAAATTATCTAACACAAGAATATAAGCAACAATAACATGCAATAGACATAAAGAAACCATAGAACACAAGTATGGATGGGTAGCAAGACAAGTTCCTTTACACGCTATTCTGTAGATAATGTTAAATATATAGATAAGAATTACCAATTTTACTATGGTTAATTTACATTCTACAATTACAATGGCAAGAATCTTATGGAATTATCAATATAAATATTGAAGAAACTACATGTTTACCTGATATAGGTACTGTTTCCATCTCTTCACTACTTAGCCAATACAAAACATTTTATTGTTCCCAAAGATTAAACTTGACAAAACCATAAAACCTCTAAATGTGTCTTGCTTCTTGCAACTTATGATGCTTTAGCACCCAAGGAATCCTATTTTCTTATGATATTTTCATGCACTTGAAACCCCTTTCATTCTAGTTTATACCTAAATGTTATCAATAGTCAGTTTGTCCTAACCATCTCTTGAATCATTCCAAATAATTTCAAATCACACAACATCCTCGTAGGTCATCCCAAGTCTTCCTAATTCATTCCAATTGATGTTGAACTTCCATCCAACTATGGAAAAACAATAAATATTTTATAATTAAATCTAAATTCATTCAAAGGAAACTCCAAGACTATTGGATGACTCACCCTTTCGGTGGACATGTCTAGTTCATGCACTCAAGGCATCCAAAAATCCATATAAAGGAAACATGGATGGGGTATCACTTATCCATTTGATTAGTTAAGCATTACAACTTTCATGCTCGACTTAGAAATGAACCTATTAGTAGTTAGGGGTCTTATAAACTCCCACAATAAAATTGTTTCCATTCTAAAAACATCCAACAAAATTATTTTTAGGTGTTCGAAGCTTCCATTTCTCAAAATGTTAGACCTTATATTCATGATGTCATAATGCCTCCCATTACTAGATATTCTTGTCTGTAGGTCTATCCTTATCGTAGGAAAAATACTAATGCCTTCAACCTTTTTGATGAAGGAGGTCCTATGACAAAATATTTCATCTACTTTTAGCTCAAGCCTATCCATGATCAAACAAGGGGATAAAAATGGTGCAAATTCTCTAGAATCACCTTCATCAATCCTACAAGGAATTAAGTCACTTTTATGAGAAAATTTCCTAGTGTCTTCTCATGTATTATGGTAGCTCTAATTTATAGTAAACATTAGCAATATTCTCAGGTACCTTAAATTATTCTTTAAAACATTGCATCAAAGCAAAAAACATGCCACATGATGGCTTGAAATACACTTTATGAACCTATAACAAGAACATGTTACCAACTAATAATTCCACCTCCCTCGTATCATTAATTTTGTTACCACCTAAAAGTGATCATCTATCCATTTTCCACTAGGATGATTAAATATGCTATGTAGTATGGGTTTTGCACATTAAAACCCACTCTCACCATAGGAATAATTTAGAAAACAAGTTTTTCTTCTAAATGTTTTCTATTTAGTTGATTTACCCACTTGAAAACAACCCTAATTTATTTATTTAATTTCATGTTATTTTCGTATTTTTACCCATTTTGTGAAAATAATAAAAATATTTTCACTCATCCATAGAAATAATTAAGAAAACCACTATTTATTTATTATTCCTTATTATTCATATTTTTCTCGATGAAATATTTATTAAATCATTATTTAATAATTATTTCTAACTTACCTTGGCCATATCTTCTTAAAGTAAATAATAAATTATTTTTATTTATTAATTACTTTAATCACTTTTTCTTAATTAATTGCAATTAATCATTATTTTTTGAGTTCTTTCAATAAATAAATACCATCTACCATTTAATTAATCTTTTCCTCTCCTGGTATAATAAAATTCTCATAACAGATAAAACTTGATTTGGTCTAATAATATTTTATTTTTTTACTAGATCTAGATCTATTCTAGCATTTCTGTTATAACTAGAGAGGTTTTTCCCTCACTACTTACACATTATCATTGTCATCATCATCATCTTGTTCTTTTGTTTACATATCTCTCCAACATGAGTTTTGTTTTCATTTTCTTTTTGTGCAACTAAGAGAGAGATATAGCCAACAAAAGTGTAGGGATATCAAAATAACCCTCCCATGGAGGAGGACTTTAGAGGTCCATGTCCATGTTCTTCTCCTCAGGTTATCATAATTAATAAAAATGTCATTCCTTTCCCTTGGGAATTCCATCTACAACTTTGGTATACATATTTGTAATTTCCATGTTTCTTTCACAAGTTTCTATAATTTTATTCATATCTAAGAATTGAAGATAAATATTACAGGGTTTCAAAATATATTTCTATTTTTATCTCATTGTTAGGTGGATACATCAACAATTGAAAAAATTATTTTTTTGGTACATCAATCCAAGATTTCAAGGCTAATTTTTTTTATAGTGATTGATCCATTTTATTACATTTGTCAATTTAATGTGATCTATCTCCAACTTGTCTTTCTAGTCTTATTGGTAGTGTGGTGTTGATATTGGTGTCAACCATGGAGTCCGTTGTGTTGGCATTGATGTCAACATGCTTAGATGGTCTGTGCATGATAAATAGATGTGTTTCTGATGTATTCTGAGGACTTGGAGGTGCTGGGAAAGATGTTGAAGTTGTTGGAAGAAGATTTGGGTAGATTTTCTTGAGATTTCCCTATCTTAGAGTAGTGGCTGAGTTTCTGTATAGTCACAAAGCCACACCGAGTTAGTGTTGCACTCTTTCCTTGTTGTTCTTGTGGAGTGAGTTTCATGGGGCTAGTTTAGTCTAGTGGAACTTTCCTATAGGATTCAAGAGCAAAACCACTTTCCTTAACAATTATAATTACCTAAGGTAGTGATCGAATAATCGAAGGTTTGAGAGGTTCATGGATTGCTGACTGGTCTACAAATTCCATATTTTTTTGTTCCTCAAACATGAGTGGAACACATTGATTGGTTCATTTTGGTCTATGAAGCATTATTGATCTATTTATGGGAATTTATTGGTTCAATTTGATTTCCATGGTGTAAACAAATTGATTGAATTGGTTGTGGAAATAATGGCTTAATCGATTCCAACTTAATACAAGATCTAATCTCTTTTTGAGGCTCCAAGTTAAATATATTAGTTGTGGATCTAAATAGGGTTGGATGTAGATAAATTGGGTATGACAGAGATAGTGCACATTCCATGTAGCTTATTAGTGTCCCTTTGCATGGTTGAAAGGTTAGATGTGATGAGAAAGGTGTTTCATTGATGTGATACAGAGTGATTAAATGTATATGCACAAGGAGAGAGATGGTGTAGACTTGTATCATGCATTTTTGTTATAGGGATTGATATTAGAGAATATTTTCCTATAGTTGTGATGGCAGAGGTTACATAGTGTTCATGGAATAATGTGATGAAGAGTAGAGTGAATGTTATTTGATCAAGTGTGCATAACCTAAGAGATGGTGCAATAAGAAAGAGCTAGATCAAAGTATGGTGTTGGTATACTGAGTTGTTGCAAAGATCAAAGGAAGTTAGTGTGACAATTGTGTGATGATCATATATAAATATGGTTGTAGTTGCAGGGTATTAACATAACATTTTTTTGACAAGGTAACTAAGGTTGAGACTGTTGGTGCAATTTATAGGATCCATTATATGGATATAGAGATTATATGAGCTTGTTGCTACTTTTTATTCATGTGGCTAACATTGTTTATGTTATAGGGGTTGTTATGGATTGATGTCATGTTCCTTGTAATTTATATAGCTATAGCTTTAATGTATGAGGTCAGGGTTTATAATTTGTATGTTGATGGTAAAGTGTTGACATAGTTTGATGATGTATTTTATTAAGTAGGGGTTGATTTATTTGTTTAGTAGAGGAATTAATTTTTATGGTGGTTTGTTTAATCTATTTGATGATCTTATGTATGAGTAAGAATTATAGTTGTTGTAGCTAACTAAGTTGTAAGTGAGAGAGTTGATGTGAGATGTATGATGATGAGAGGGTTTGAATCAGAGTATGATTTTTTGATGTATGAGTAAATATAGAGTCTAATATACTATTTTTTGAGTGATTGATTAGAATAGAGTGATGGAGATTGACTACTAGGGTTTAGCAGTGTTGTGTATTTAGTTTATTAGATTAAAGCTATTTGTGGGTTTAGTATGAAAATGGGAAAAAACGTGGCTTACAAGTGTTTGTGTTGATGTTGGTGAATCCTAGTATGAAATATTATGAAATGAGGTCCATGAGATCTTTAAGGCTAGGGCCTTCAGTCAACAAGTGGTGTCTCACTAGCAAGTGTTTCCTTGTTGATTCAGGTTGTAGTGGCATCCTTTGGGTTGTAGCCTAAGAACTTAGGCATGGTGGATGGAAAAATATTAAGTATTAGGGAATCCAACGCATGGTACCATGAAATATGGCTTGCATAGTTGAGGGGTGGTGACTTCCGATAGGTAGTGGCCTACAAAGTTTACAAAATGGTGGTTTTTGATAAGTACTAACCTAGAGCAAGTGGTCTCTCACATGATGATATGTAGTGTCTTGCAAACTGGCGATGGCCAATGATATAATCATGTAAAAATGAGATTCTAATAATAAGTAGAAGAAACATAGAAGAAGCATAGAAGAAGTAGATTGTTCTTATTTTGCTGGAAGGGTTTCCACCTTACATCACGTGTCCTCATGTTTTTGTTTATACGTTGCTTCTCATTCTTGAATTGTACTTCTATTGATTACTATTTATGATTGTGATCATCCATATGTTATTGTTTAATATATTATGTTGTTGGTTACTAGATTGATGATTTAGTTAATGTGAAATAAAATGTGTAAAAAGTTATCCATCGGTACAATATTGATTGACCCCCTCCCCCTCTTAGTATTGTTAATATTCCAAACATTCTTTCATGACTTTAAAGGATAATATGTTCCACCCATAATATTATTGGAGAACTAAATGTGATGAAAAAAAAAAGTTTCTCTTTTTCCAACTCAACTAAATTATGTCCAATCACATAACTATTTTTCATGCGGTAACTAAATAGAGTGCCATATTACATGTTGGGGTAGTTCCTTAAGGGTTCTTCCAAAGGACATTGATGCTTCTTATCTACCTATTGACTTAAGGATGATAACTTGAACTTATTGTAGCTTACTTTTAATAATCCTGGAAAAATCTAACCAAAATTGTCTTGTGAGCTTTAGGTTTCTATCTAAGACAATGGTTAGTCAAAGGATATAATATTTTATAAGATTTTTATAATTAACTTTGCACCAACTCATGACACTTTCATTAGAATGAATATTATTTCTTGGAAAAACGGTTAATGACTACCATGATATCATCACACCATTTTGAAACTAAAATATCGATAATGAATTCTATATAGGCACTAACCCTAAGTATTTCCATTACCATCAAACACTATATAAAAGTTTCTTTCTCATGGGTGTTAATGTCATCTTATGGATATATTCTTACATGTCCTACCTATGATGTCCCCAATAATATTTTCATTCCAATAATTCCATTAGTATTAATTATCCCAGGTAGAAAAAGAAACGTGAATAATGACATTCCCTTAAGAGTTCATTCCAAAAATCAGACAACTTCAGCCCATATATGCACTCACCAAGGTACAATAATCCATTGTCTTACCAAAATTTTTAGGTTTTTCCTTTGCCTTCTTCATGATGCTTAAAGTTATCAGATCGTTAAAAAATAACTCCTTTATATTCTATTGTAAATTCATAAAAACATACATTTTTTTGGACTTTAAGCACAATCATAGGAACTAAGTGTGAACTAGACTAGCTAATTGCAAAAGAAGAAAGAAACGAGAATAAAATAATTGAGAAATTGACTAATGAACCAAGGAGGGATTTTGAATTATGAATAAAATGTTATGATTTATTATTCTTTAACATGAATACAATATATAAAATTTTCATATGGAGTAACCAATTCGAACTAGGTTTGGGTTCCATATGCATCCACTCACAATAATTCAAAAGCACTTTCCCTACTTGGCAAGTAAGTCAAAATTAGAATGGGACAACCAAATTTAAGAAAAAAAAAAAGATAATGGAGTGAAATAGAAGCAAACAGAGTTATAAATTAGTTATATCTCTCAGATTTGGAAAACTAACTCAATTAGATTCCAAAATAGGACAAAATTCAACTAATAGGTTGTAGCTGAATATGTCGGAGGAATTGCACAATCACTCTAGGGATAGCTAACAATGAAGTAATTTTAACTAATGTAGAGGAATTAGAAATTTTATCCTCCAAGTAATTTTCAAGCAACACTACATGTAATCCTAGGTGGCAACCCATGTTAAAATTAAACTTGTTAGAGATACAAAACCTAAAAATTAGAAAATGTGCCAAATGATAGGGAATTTTCAAGTAGTGAATGAAAATTGGTTATATGTGTCCCTAATGATGTATGCGTGAATATTTAATGATGGATAGACTGCACATATTGATGCATTCTTGATGAAATAATGAGTGCAATGTACCCCAACACCCATCCTTAAGTCTAACCGAGAAATGTTCTAGTGAATGAGTCCCAACAATTCTCAACTGTGTTAGGTACTCATGTGCAAAAATTATGTAAAAAGGTAAATGAGTCTTGAAAATTCGTATCCATTTTAGGTACTTATGAAACAACATATGAAATAGAAATTATGGGAATAGTGAAGTAAAGACAAAGACCTAATGGGAATAAATCCACCCCCCAAGAGATACAATGTATACTATGTTAGCTATGTAGTTATGACGAAGAAGGAAGGTCTATTAATTGACCACATCATGAATACATCATTGTATCTATCGAATATCATTATATGAGAATCATTTTGCTACAAAGAGACATTTGTCTTTGCTATCAATAGCAATGAGAGCTTGTGGAGTACAAAAAATCTGAAAACTAATTACTTGTGGATTAGAAGTTTCATCCACTAGATGGCTCACTTACTATAGAGTATGATTTCAACCCCATAGCATGTGATTTGGATATGTAATGGGATGTTTATGGAATTATAAATTATATATTAAAATATAATAATAAATATGATTTAAAGAGTGAAAAATAATCTTGAATATATCCCTCAAAAACAAGTGTTGGAAAGGTTATCATAGGAGGAGTAGCCGCAAGGTATCAAAGAAGAATGAATTCATGTAGTGCTAGAACTAGAGGAACCTGAGTATAAAATATATTTATCAAATTATTAAGCACCATAATTTAAATAATAATCCATACCTTGATCCTTTTTTGGCTTGTGTTTAATATTCTTCTTGACATTATCTCAAATGTAGTCATCTAGATTATGCTATTGAAGTATGTTATCCATTAGACAAATTGTTCTCAACATGTAATGACTCTCTCGGTGGAACCTATTGATGCAATTGTTGAAATTTATTCACTCCTCATTAATATTTTATTCCTTGAGAGTCTTAGTATCCTTACTATATTGAGAGCTCTCTCCATCTATGTGATCAATATCCCTTATTTTCTCCTTGTCTTTCTTATTACCTTCCTTCATTGTAAGAACATAAGTTGTACAAGGCTTAAGATCCCCAATGTGTATAAGATTAATTTTTTCATGTATAAAGGAATAAATAAAGTCATCCAAATATGGAATATTCCAATTATTTCCCATGGAGAGTTTAACAATATGGAAAGAATAGACAAAGACAAAATATTAAGGGCCTAGTTTAGAAAGTATAGAAAGGATAAGTTGTACTTCATTCCTAATGATCCCAAAATATTTTACTTATATTATTATATTTTTTAAATTGTAAAAAAAATATTAGAGGGTCTTGAAATGGTCGGGATCTATAGTAATAATATCATTATCTAGTTTGTTTCCTCTCAAATCATCTTCCCTTCTATACAATCCCTCCAATGTTGTCCAACTTGCTTAGGTGTCAATAATGACTCAACATGAAAGTGTAGATTAGTGGAGATATACCAACAAAATATCCCATAAGATTCATCCAAATTATTGAAGTATTTAAACTTTTTAATGGCTAATGTATTCTCAATTTTATTTCCCATTGGAATCCTATATATTTCAACAAATAATGACTCTCTCGATGGAACCTATTGATGCAATTGTTGAAATTTTTTCACTCCTCATTAATATTTGATTCCTTGAGAGTCTTAGTATCCTTACTATATTGAGAGCTCTCTCCATCTATGTGATCAATATCCATTATTTTCTCCTTGTCTTTCTTATTATCATCCTTCATTGTAAGAACATAAGGTGTACAAGGCTTAAGATCCCCAATGTGTATAAGATTAATTTTTTCCTGTATAAAGGAATAAATAAAATCATCCAAATGTGGAATATTCCAATTATTTCCCATGGAGAGTTTAACAATGTGGAAAGGATAGACAAAGACAAAATATTGAGGGCCTCGTTTAGAAAGTATAGAAAGGATAAGTTGTCCTTCATTCCTAATGATCCCACAATATTTTACTTATATTATTATATTTTTTAAATTGTAGAAAAACTATTAGAGGGTCTTGAAATGGTTGGGATCTATAGTAATAATCATTATCTAGTTTGTTTCCTCTCAAATCATCTTGCCTTCTATACAATCCCTCCAATTTTTTCCAACTTACTTAGGTGTCAAGCATGACTCAACATGAAAGTGTAGATTAGTGGAGATAGACAAAAAAACTATCCCATAAGATTCATCCAAATTGTTGAAGTATTTAAAATTTTTAATGGCTAATGTATTCTCAATTTTATTTCCCATTGTGATCTTATATATTTCAAAATATAATGACTCTCTCGATGGAACCTATTGATGCAATTGTTGAAATTTATTCACTCCTCATTAATATTTTATTCCTTGAGAGTCTTAGTATCCTTACTATATTGAGATCTCTCTCCATCTATGTGATCAATATCCCTTATTTTGTCCTTGTCTTTCTTATTATCATCCTTCATTGTAAGAACATAAGGTGTACAAGGATTAAGATCCCCACTGTGTATAAGATTAATTTTTCCATGTATAAAGGAATAAATAAAGTCATCCAAATACGGAATATTCCAATTATTTCCCATGGAGAGTTTAACAATGTGGAAAGAATAGATAAAGACAAAATATCGAGGGCCTAGTTTAGAAAGTACAGAAAGGATAAGTTTTCCTTCATTCCTAATGATCCCACAATATTTTACTTATATTATTATATTTTTTAAATTGTAGAAAAACTATTAGAGGGTCTTGAAATGGTTGGGATCTATAGTAATAATATCATTATCTAGTTTTTTTCCTCTCAAATCATCTTTTTTTCTATACAATCCCTCCAATTTTGTCCAACTTACTTAGGCGTCAAGCATGACTCAACATGAAAGTGTAGACTAATGGAGATAGACCAATAAACTATCCCATAAGTTTCATCCCAATTGTTGAAGTATTTAAATTTTGTGATGGCTAATGTATTCTCAATTTTATTTCCCATTGTAATCCTATATATTTTCTTATTGTGCAACAATAGAAGGATCTTTGGCTTCCAGTCAAAGTAATTGAAGGGAATGAGGATCATTGTGGGTTGGTTCATTATTTAAATTATATTATATTCTTGTCAAGTATTCATTAAAGTATAAATAATTTTCCAAATCTCATTGACACTTTGATATGTTGGATTTAAAGAAAAATAAGAGGACCTATGTGTGAAAAAATATTAGAGAAGTCACTTACAAAACAGGAAAGAAAAAACAATAAAAATTTCCGAAGAGACCTAAGGTAACAATTGTAATTACTCATAAAATATGATTTTTATTATTGATAAATATGAATACAATACATATACTCTCAAGAAGGACGAACCAATTTGATTTTGGTTAGGGTTCTATGACCATGCTCTCATATAGTAGAAAAACACTTTCCCTAGTTGGCAAGTATGTGAAAATTAGACTGAGAGACCCAAAATTAGAAAAATATCCAATAATGGAGAGAAATATAAGTAATTGAAGTTATAAATTAGTTATAAATAATTAATAAATATCATTGTTATAAAAATACCTTAGTTGGACTCAGTTAGATTTTAGAATAAGACTAAAAGTTAACTAATAAGTGGTAGCATAGATAAGTTAGGTGGTAGCTCCTAAATATGTGGGAGGAAATGTGACACCACTCTAAGGTAACCTAGGAATGGGATAATTGGAATGAATGGAGTGTAATTGGCCATATTATCCTCCAATAAATGTCCATTCAACACCATATGCGATCTTAGGTGGCACGCCTTGCTAAAAGAAACCCTAAAAGTAGAAGATATCCCAAATTATAGGGAATGTTTAATACTTAATGAATAATGGTCATATGTAGCCATAATAATGTATGAGATATTTTCTAATGAAGAAAATATTTTTTCCCTAAAGAGTTCCTGATGAACTTCTAAGTTTAGGTGCCCCAACACCCCCCCACAACCTAACTGGGGAGTATGCTACTAAATGAGTCTCAACAATTCTCAAACATATTAGGTTCTTATCTATAAAAAATATGTAAAAATAATCAATGAGTTCCAATAAATTTTATCCATGTTATGTAAAAAATTTATACAGGAAAAAGTATGAGAAGAGTGATGTAAAGAGGGAAAAACCCAGTGGGAGGACATCCCTTTCAAAAATATAATGCATAATATGTAAACTATATATTTACTATGAATAAGGACAGTTTTGTTGACTAACCCCATCATGAATCTATCTTTGGATCTATCCTATACCATTCATATGATAATCCTTTTGCTACTATTTGATCCTTTAAATTTCTAACGATAACAATGAGAGCTTGTGGAGTACAAAAACTGAAAACTACCTCCCTATGACATGACAATTTCACTCACTAGTTGAATTGCTAAATATAGAGTATGATGTTCCCTCCATAGATGTGATATGGCTTTATAATGGGATTTTATGGACTTCTAAATTAGACCCTAAATTTTTTCAATAATTTTATCTAAAGAGTATGCAAAATCATCGTTAAGGTCCCCCTGAAAAAGAGGTGTTGGAGAAGTTGTTGTAGTAGGACTAGTGTAAGGTATCAAAGAAGTCTTCTTTGATATTGCCATAAAATTAGAGGAGCATAAGTCTAAAATCATTTACTAGATTATGAAGCAATAGAAGTTAAAGCATAATCCATAACTTGATCCTATAGTGGCTTAGATTCAGTCTTCTTTTTGCAATTTTATGGAATGTAGTCATTTAGTTTATCCCATTGTAGTATGTTGTCGACTATATCAATTATATTCACCATATGAGAACTCTTGAGATGGAACCCATTGATGTACAAATGTTCTCTCCTTATATATTTTCTCCCTTGATAATCTTAGTTTCCTTAATAGATTGAGATCTTTCTCAATCTATATGATCAAGACCCTTGTTATCTACTTATATTTCTTATTATCATCTTTCACGTAATCACATAGGGTGTGGAAGGAATAAAATCCCTGGTCTACATGAGGTTATTGTACTCATGTATTAAGAACTCAATGAAATTATCCAAAGTTGGAATTTTCCAAATCTTACCCATGGGGAGTTTACTAATATGGAACGATGTGACAAAGAAAGAATATTGAGGACCTAGTTTGGAAATTATTAAAAGGGTACTTGTTAGTTATTAGATAGATAGGTGGGGTGTTCGTTGCTGTATTTGACCCAAAAACATTATGACAATCCAAGGTTCGTAGAATTCGGCATGCAACACTGGAAATGCCATAGAAATACTTTATGGAGCTACAAATCTAAACCTTAACCTACTCTAGAAACTATCCATTAGCGTTCTCCAATTTGTGCAAACACTAATATTGTAGTCTACTAGAAATTCAAACGAAAACCTAGCTACTAGGAATATGAACTCTAGCTCCTTGAATACAATCCAAGATAAACAACAGAAATTTATTATGAATATCCACTTGTTCCGGTTGCCAACTACTCTCATGAGATATCAAATAAAAAATAAAATACATGATTTAAATATTCTCAAGGAACATGCCAATCTAATGTAAATGTGCTAAAAAAATCATATGCATAAATGAAGATATATTTTCCGATATCTACACTTATTATTCTCTTCAAATCTGCTTACAAACTTCAAATTGTCATAAGCAAATAAACTCACTCAACTATGAATTCTAGAAATGACTAGTTTCCACACTTAATGAGAAAATATACAAGGAAAAGGTTATTCAAAAGAACACTATACAAACCTAAAAGCATAAATATGTTTTGATTCACATAAAAAGGTTATAGATCAATAATTCACTATTTGTATTCTTTTCATGAAGCAATCTTGAACTCAATTTCTTGTAAAACTTGTGTTCTTCAAAGATCCAGGGTGAACTCAATATTCTATGATTTATCTATTTAGATTTTAGGTTGAACGATATAAGCCCATATATATCAATTAAGATAAATCCAATTAAAATATGAAAGAAACATTATTTTTGGAGGATTTACTTGCTTCCACAAAACATGATAACAATGTTTTGTTAAAGACAAGACCACTTGTAACAACAAAGTATTAAATCTTGTTTGAAAAATCTTAAAATTAAATTGCTTTCAAAATATTTTTTCATACAAATTCTCTTCATATAATAAATAAAATAATACAAAGTTCATCATTATGATCCCTTGATGCATAGACCCAAGAGTTATAATGATAAACATTAAGATTATAATTTTCTACACACGATTTAGTTTTAATTCAGAGTTTCAAAAAGAAAATAAGGTCATTTGTAATACGATATTATTACAACTTTTGGATATATATGACTTCCAATGCTCAATGAATCAATAAATAGGTTCTACGTTCGACTTTTATGTCAGACCTTGAGTGAATGTTTCAAATTTCGAGTTGGGAAATGTATTATTTTCAAACCATGGGAAAGGATCCTTCAAGAATAAAAAATTAGTTTATTAATGAAATACAACAACCCTATTCCTCCATAATAGAAAGAGAATGGATTCTAAATATATTCAAACCTATAGGTTCATACCATAGTTGTGAAAGTTTTGGTAAATCTCGAATGAACACTTCAGTGTTTAACCAAGGATCAAAACCCTGAAAAAATAAAATCGTGAGACAAAGTAAGACAATTCTCATTTACCACATTGTGCTTAGAAAATAAAAAAAAAATATAATTTCTAAATGACACACGTACAATGGTTGATCATGTTTTCAATCCAAGTATACAGGATTAAAATAGAAAGGTAGAGTGCGTAATATATTTCTCTTGACATGCAATAATTTCTAGATCTAAAAGAAAAAATACAAATTAGAACACCAAAATTTAAAGTATCAAACAATGAGGGAAAATTTAATACCTATTCTACTAAATAATCGCAAAGGAAGGGAAAAATAAGAGGACAACAAGTTGGGTTGACGGGCCCAACCAACTAGCTCATTGCCTCATAAAATAAATCCAATCACATAGTCAACAAGATACTCAGAGGTTGAAATATAAAACTTGACATGTAATCTTTCAATTAGAAACATTGTTCGGTCACTACTACAAATTGGCCAATTAGTTACTAAAAAATGACTAAAATTTGCATATAAATGACCATTTTCTGGTCGATGACAAATAATAGCTAATTTGCAGTATCTTATAACACGACCAAATTTTAGTCATTTTTAGCTTAGTCATTAATTGGTTGCCTGAATTTTGTTGCCTAGTAGTATATTAGTCATACATTTGGTCATTAATTTAATCATTGATTTAGTCATTAATTGCCTGTTGAGTCCCTAAAATACTAGCGATTACCCCATTACTATTGTAGTTGTATCCCTTATTAATATTGTTGTGCCCCTATTGTCCCCATATTGTTAAACTGTTCCCCATAGAATCCCTCTATTGTTATTTTTATGGCTTTATATTATTATTGTTAGGTCGGCTGGGTTATATTGTGACTCCCTAGACTCCTATATATAGAAAGGAGGTTTTGTCATTTCAATCATCCAAGAATTGTTCATTTATTGTAATGTAAAGGAGGTTGCTCCCTCGAAGCGGCTGAATTCTAAGGCGTTGATCTATCTTTTCTATCTTTTTATTGAGCTAGTTTCATAACATTTGGTATCAGATCTTTGGATTCTAGGGTTTCGTTGCTCCAAATAGGCCATCGTGGAATTTTCGCTATAAATTTTTTCTGTGACGTCTCAGAAGCTATAAAAAAACCCATTTGAGAATAAATCGTACTAAATCTCAAATCCAAATTTTAGAGATTTTCACTCTATATTTATAGAGATATGATCTGAGGAAGTTGGTCTTTTTGTAGACTCCTGAATTACATTCCAAACAGGTGACCTAGGGAAAATTGTCATAACTTTCTCTCTGAGCATCGGATTGAAATTTCATAAGAAGGTACAAAAACAAGACAGATTGTAGTTTCTTGTATATATTTTTCAGAGCCAAAATTTGAAACAGTGACTCGCGGCACGTTGTACAAGTTCGCTCTACTGAACTAGTATATAATTAGGTCACTGTGGGAGATTTCACATAACTCTTCCTTGGAGAATCCAATTTGGATCACACTGGTGGCATTGGAAAGAGGACACAGAGGGCTACTGCAGGTCAAAATTTTAGATCTAGATGATCCAAAAGTATAGAGATACATCTGAGGCAATATCGAGCTCCTACAAAGTGAAAAAAGGTGTGCAGATTTTGTAAATTTTTTGCTTAAGCTTGGTTCGAAAATTTATTTTGAAGGAATTCAAAAGGCATAGTAGAGCATTATTATCGGTAACTGATGCCCTGAGGAAAGAAAATGCAAACACCTAGTAAGCAACCTGAAAGCTCTAGCATGGCTCATGAAGAAGAGGAAGAAATGCTACATGATATATCGAAATTACAAGACCAAGTGCAACAAAGGCCTTCGAACATCTTAAAGAGGCAATATGCCAAGCACCGGTCATAGCTACACTGGACATCACCAAATCCTTTATTGTGGAATGTGATGCTTCAGGAAATGGAATTGGTGTTGTTTTAATGCAAGATGAAAGACCCATTGCTTCTGAAAGTCGTCCAATCAAGGAAAAGTTTTTAGACAAAGCTATTTATGAGAAGGAAATGTTGGCAATACTCCATGCACTTAAGAAATGGCGACCCTACATAATGGGAAGACACTTCAAGGTAAAAACGGATCATGATAGTCTTAAATACTTTTTAAAACAAATATTATCCTTTGAAGAGAAAAAAAAGTGGGTCACAAAGATGCTGGGTTATGACTTTGAAATCATCTACAAAAAAGGGAAGAAAAATGTGGTGGCAGATGCACTCTCAAGAAAGGACGAGGATGTGGAAGCATTGTTGTGCGCCAGTTCTATTATCCAACTAGATTGGATAAAGGAAGCGAAGGCGGAATGGAAGAATGACGAAGAAGTTTGGGCACTTATTCGAAAGTTACAACAAGATTCCAGTACGTTTGATACATTTAGCTGGAAAAATGATTCATTATGGTACAAATATCGCTTATACCTCTGTAAGAATGCCCATTTAAAACAAAAGATTCTTATGGAATTTCACACTTCTCCCTTAGGAGGGCACTCAGGATTTTTAAAAACTTACCACAGGGTTAAGAAGGAATTTTTTGGGATGGCCTTCAATTAGATATTAAAGAGTTTGTGGCGCAATGTTTGGTTTGCCAACAAAATAAAGTTGAAACAATTAAGAC
Source organism: Pinus taeda (assembly GCA_000404065.3). Classification (NCBI taxonomy): domain Eukaryota; kingdom Viridiplantae; phylum Streptophyta; class Pinopsida; order Pinales; family Pinaceae; genus Pinus; species Pinus taeda. The sequence continues at coordinate 111,550 of APFE030263090.1, read as the reverse complement.
ACCAGGTCCATTACAACCTTTATCCATTCCAAACCAACATTGGGAGGAGGTTTCAATGGATTTTATCATAGGTTTACCCAAGTCTGATGGAAAGAGTGTCATCATGGTGGTAGTTGACATACTTACTAAGTATGCACACTTTTGTGCATTATCACATCCATTTAAAGCCAGTACAATTTCTACTGCATTTATGGAAACAATTCAAAAGCTACATGGAAACCCAAAGATTATTGTAAGTGACACAGATCCCATTTTCACCGGAAATTTTTGGGTAGAATTATTTTCTTGTCTTGGTACTCAGTTAGCTCATTGCTCATCTTATCATCCTCAATCTAATGGGAAAAATGAGATAGTAAACAAATATTTGGAAGGATATTTTCGTTGCTTTTTATCTGATAAACATACACAATGGGTCAAATGGTTGCCTCTCGCTGAATGGTGGTATAACACTTCCTTCCATCTAGCAACAAAAATGACCACATTTATGGCACTTTATGGATATTAGCCAGCATCCATCACATCATATTTAAGAGAAAATTCTAAGGTTCAAGAAGTGGAACATCACATCGAACATCAACAACAAGTCCTCCAACTCTTAAAGGATAACCTCATGTTGGCACGGAATAGAATGAAACAACAGGCATATCAACATCGCAGTGAAAGAAGTTTTGATGTAGGTGATTGGGTATTCCTACGGCTACAACCATATAAGAAGATGTCCCTCAAGCAAGTTAAGAAGGACAATAAATTATCACCAAAGTATTACGGTCCGTACAAGGTGTTGCAAAAGATTGGTACTATGGCATACAAATTGGAGCTTCCTGTAGCTTCTCGATTGCACCCAGTTTTCCATGGTTCATGTTTAAAGAAGGTTATAGGCGACAAGCTCCCAGTTCAAACAATATTGTCAGAACTTGATGAGGAAGGAAAAATTATATTGGAA